>JAMKCH010013199.1:0-52964 GCA_023653785.1 Ophioderma brevispina
TTCACCATAAGTAAGCATTTAAATATACACAACTATACCTCTTTTAGGAGTCTCTTACCTCAGGCAATAACGTGCAAGTTATTTAAAACTTATAATCGACAACTTTTAATGTTACCCCCTGTACAAATGGAAATTGACTCCTTTTTTACCCATTTTAGCCATTTTCTACCTTATAACTCCAAAAACCAATGGTCGTAAGGTGGTACAAACTATACATTTGGAATCCTATTTGATTGAGGACAATATTGGCATTACAATTCACATAAGTGGGCTATTTTAAAAGTTTGACCCCTGTGTTTGTAACTGTAAATTGGCCCCTATGAAAAAGTGATACACAATTTGAGACCACTAATACCTACCTAGCATTGTTTTAGAGGGTCCATACTACCTACCCAAGGTGTCAAACCTTTTCTGTAGTGGGAGGTAAACGAATCCTTAAATTTAAGGCCCTATGATATTCTGCCTCCTCCTCTAAGCAATTTACCCCGTAATAAGGATTCGATCTACCCCAGAAGTTCGTAATTTAAATCAAAAACATTGGTGGCCTATGAGAAGCATGAGACAACTTCGCAGACAACATCCAAATACATGCACAGAGACAGAATCAACTGAAATTTAGAAATAACCTTTTCTTGAGGATATTAGTATTATCATAAACCAAAAGGAAGGTAATAGGATCACGAATGCACCTTTAAAGATTCTATGGTGCGTTGAGCAAATGTTTTATCGCACGGCTCCATAGTCCACTATATGTTCTTTATGGTGGCAAAAAAGGCCCTTTTTCAGCATTCATTCTCCGTACTCTGACCTAAAAACGTGACACAGTTCATTGAAATAACGATTTTTTTATCACAATAATGTCCTTGTTCATTTATATCAAATCTATTCTACAGGTTTAACACCGCGACATTATTTAACAACCCAGTTTAGGACGAAAATTCATAAAACAATTATTACATTTGACCGGTTTGCGGTTTGAATGCAGTGCTGATGGTTTGAAAAACAAACGCCTGAAACGTATTTAGACGTAATGATCGTGGTAGCGTTCGTACTAGTCCGTTTCATAATTGCAATTGTATTTCAAAGGGTATAGTTTTCATTGTTATTAACACATTAATGGAAGTTTTAAAAAATTAACTTGTCATTGTAAATTAATACATCGATGGTTAGAAGAATGAGCTCTTATATGCCAAACAAATTATGTTTCGCGAATTTAAGAATGTTATAAAATATCTTTTTGGAAGATACCAGTACACGTAAGCTCGGCGTATCCTCCGGTTTGATGGTTTGTGTGTTTGGTTGTTTTGTTGTTTATAAAACCAATTCACGATGCGTCGAAATCCAAGAAAAGAGCAAGTACCCTTCTGGCATTTTATCAGTTTAATGCAGAGGAAGGAAGTGAGTTGTCACAATGGTATCTTTTGATCATATACAGAAATTATGAATACATATTTTCAAGAAAGAAAAGTTACCTGTCCAAAAAAAATCCCGAAGAAAACACAGTACAACCACCTGTCGGTTCTGACAGGTGCAGTCTCATCTACATGTGGCCTGTTATCAATCTTGGGAATGTGTATTTATTGACTACTTTTTCCAAGTGTAGCTCTCGACGTGATTATATTGCTGCCTAGTTACTGGCTCACGATTGGATTCGAACACCCATGCAAAGGTATGCCATAGATCACTTTGATCGTGGTTCAAAACAAGGCTTAGCCTGAACCAGTTCCGTTGGCAAATGAGGTTGGAATTAACGTCGCACTACGCCAGGTACTAAGAAGAAGAAGCTACTACTCCATTCGTAAGTGAGACCTGAGTTTATCGCAGTTAAAGAGAGGAATAAAGGACGTTATTAAAGATCATCTTCCTGGAGCTACATGATCAACAAGAGAAGCTTGGATGACCTTTTAGCATATTGGATTGAGAAAATACATGGTGCCATATCGTCACCACTTTACTGCGCGAAAAAGAAATTCATGCAGTCAATAATATTTAATCATATAAATTGCCAATATGAGTGAATGATGCATGGGAAACTTTGTTATAGAATGCTTTAACATTCACCCTCACATTTAACGTTTTACTTCTTTCCATCATTGTCATCATTGTTAAAGTCCCCCATCAATTATTCTTATTGCCAGTTTATGTGATTAAATTGTGCACTGCTCATGAATTTCTTTTTCGCGCCATAAAGTGGTTAGGATATGGCACCATCAATTTTATTATCTCGTATAAATGATAAAGAAATGATGAATTCCAATGAAAGCCACATTTAGCTTGATGACTAAACTGTATCATGTCATAGTGTACTGTAGAACTATCAAACACCACTCAAAAGGCACGTTTAAACAACTGGTTTGTCCTAGAACTAAGGATTTTAGACAGTAATAACCAACCCATTTTTTTTCCAATCAGTTATTATGTTTTTTATTTGAAAAAAAATTGGGGAGTAGTTTGTGAGATTTAGGTGGTTGTGAAATTTTCTAGACAAACCAAGTTTTCCCTTATGATACTTTGACCGTGCATGTTCAGGATCTTAGCCCGGGGAATCTTAGTATTCAGCTTTAAATCATTATAGTTCCTCCAATAACGTTATTGTCGAAATTTGAGTGATTCTGATGCTTCGTTCCGGACTGTCTTTTGGGATGTTATGAGTGAATGTTCGTATCACGCTTCCAATATTACAGTGTATTGTGATTTCTGTCGGGTAGAGGACGAGAAGGACAAGGGTGGTGGTTCAAGAAATGCCTTTCCACAAGCCAACCCTTGTATCCAGCTCAGTACTATGTGACCTTGTATATATATAATGTTTTTCAACGGTTTCTAAACAAGATGCTTTCTGCTTGCTTAATCTGATCCGTGGATGCCCGATGCACAAAACTTTGAGCATTGCGAAGAACATAAAAAGCCACAAGGCACCAAAACACTAAAACTCATCTATTAATTGCTCAAAGTTAATATTTTTGCCTGTCCATTCCAATACACTCATTGTGGACAATTAAAATATGATCCATTAACCCCTAATTAAGAAATTCCTAGATGGGCGTTCAATAGGGCTGCAAATGTCAGTCATAAAGGCCGGTAAATCATTCACGCTGTATAGGCTAAATAGATTTTTTGTGTTTTTAGTTTGATTATCACTTCCCAAAAATTCCAGTAAGGCTAATCTTAGTTTCCATTGATTCATTATGCGTCAATATCCCAATATGATCCATGGACGCCTTAACCTCCAAAACAATGAGACACATATCTCTAGACTATAAGTGCCTTTCCGGCCATATTGGATAACCCAATCATTGGATTGCCTCTTACATGTAGCGATTGCTCTGATTACCTACCTAATAATATGGTATCACTGATCTGATTAACGTCACAGAAACAGAAACATTGCAGTAATAGGTTAGACATATTTGAACAATATAAAGCATTTTCGAGTTCGGACGCCATCTGTGATGCTATAATGAAGGCAATTTTATAATCCACATTTTGGAAAAATATTTCTTGTGTTTTTAATTAATTTCTTGACTGTCGAAACACCGGGATCGAATACCAAATTACCAACTGCAATCAAAAGTAGTCCCTATCAGACACTTTATTGTATTGGCGGCCATATTGAAGGTAATTGATTGAGTGGTACAGAATCATATGTTAGTTGGTCCAATGGAATGTTTTAACGCTACAAGCTGAAAATTACAACTTTTGAGTGAACAACTAGCATGTTTTGGTGTTTTGATTTTTTTTTTTGCGTTTCTACAAAAATGCTTTAGTTTTCCTTGTCTGAAATCCATCGGATTCAGAAATAGCATAAAACCTGGTCTAACAACCGTTTGAACTCCCCATTATGAAAATGCAGCAATCGGTCTGATTGGTCACTTTACTGCCCATTATCCTGGATAATGGGTTTTCGAATGCAATTTTTATCTCCTAAAACAGAAATTCCTGTTCCATTATTCTGAGGTCAGCCATATTTCTTCCTCAAGTTTGCTCGCACTCTATTCTATCAAACATTAGAATTTTGCAGCTGCTCTCATTATTGCATGTGTCCCACAGGGATCAAAACACTATTAAAAGGGTCCTCCTTGAACTTCATCATCTACACATTACCCGTGGGTGATATTATCCGCAGTTCATAATTAGACTTTCACATAGATGTCCGGATGTCCAGCTGTATATATCATTCAATCCCAAAGATCCACGACCCAATGCTCCCAGGAGGCCCCGCAAAGCTGAACCCTGTTTGGCACTAACATGACCATATCCGTAAGTGAGTTTTGTCTCTTCTGCCAACTTTCAACTACGCTACCTTTACAGACTACGCCTGCTTTCTGGCTAAGACACCAAGTAGTACGTGCCCTAATTCTATCTCGGATAGATCATGCAATGCCCTTCTTTACGGGACAACATCAATAACTCAACCGTCTTCAGCATCCAGAACAAATCTGCAACTTATTTTCTCTTTTCTCTCTGCTGGCTAGAACGTGAGGCCCTTGTCCATTGCCTTCCTCACTACATCGGCTCCTGTTTCGTGAAAACGCATCCTCTATGTGACAAATCACTGAAGAGTGCAAGCTTATCTCACTGACAGCTTAAAAAATGAAGCCAAAACCATCACAGGGACCAGTCACTCGGCTCGTCATCTGACACTCCTCTTCTTTCCATACCACGTACCAGGAGACCACATTGAGTGACAAGCTTTTGCTGTTTCTTCAAGGGCCTTCACTTGGAACATCTCGAGCCCTCGTCCCCATTCCGTGGACGCCTGATGTCTCCCACCAGTGATAGTTTCTACAGGTTTAAAAGCATATCTATATTCCGCAACACATAATCTTGCTGTTGTCTTTTGTTGTTGTTTTCATGTTTGTCTTATTTGTTGCGCTGCGATCAATATTTTAGAATAAGCGCATTATAAATTCTTGTTGTTATGTTATGTTATGTGCAGTACAGTATTGAGAGCAGTGACTCCTGATTCCTCCCATAATCATTGAAGAATTGAGTTAAAAAAAGATTACGACAGTACTGTACAGGACAAGACGAGATTTCCATATCTCGGTGTAAATTAACCACCTTACCCTGTATTAAAGGGCTGACTCAGAGATGTCCATAGCGCCCTTAATTTTCAAACAATCATGTTTTTTTCAAGATTATATGGTGTCCATATGAAAATCACTGTGTGAAATAAGCTAAGCTCATTATGGAAGTCCTCATTATATTCCCTTAAATTCCTAAATGCCATTTCCCACTTTTCAACCCCCATCACGGAGGGGACTCTTTCCTGTGATTATGGTGAAATGCTCCTAGATCTAACAAGACAATTGCGCCACCTTCCTTTGTGGGAGATCGCCAGGTTGGGAGTCATTTTCCCTCTAGGACGTAAGGGTATAAAATAATCACTGTGTATGAAATTTCCCGGATCCGGGATGTTTGTTATACACAGTATCCCATGGCATTGTTAAACTATACATAAATATTTACTGCTATGAAAACAAAAATCCGTTCATCTCATGCTTTGGAATTGAGCAGTTGGTGACTATCTTTAGTTCTAGGTGACTGTTTATATTATCTAGTCAGCCTTTAAGTTTTTCTCATCGTGTTCCCAAAACAAATCTGACCAGTCAGAGATGGGTGCAACATCTGGCTGCTTCCTGAATTCCGAAAGGGCTTGTCTGTGCATTTTGCTCCAGCAGTGGGCAGAACCAAGAGATGTTCCTGTCTGTGTGCTGTTCCACAACCACAGATATCCGCCTGAGGTTTCGTTCGCGAAAAAAAGCAGTCGTAAGATTGACGTAGCCCTAGTTAAGACGTAGTTACTACATGATTTTCTCGCGTTCCGTTAAACTTGGACGGAGGCTCAACGAGTAGCCAGATTTTACGATTAAAACTTGTGTGGTCAGTATACACCACGTACCAACATTCGTAGTATGTGTTTGTTAGCAATCTATCTTGACAACAACATTCAAAATGTTAAAAAAATGGAGAAGACGGCAGTCATGAACGCACAATAAGGTATTTAAGCACACCGTTGAATACTATTTTTAGACCAGGAAGGTCCGTCGATGCCTATAGGGTCGCCGTAAGTCAGCCTATCTCTTCTTTCCAATATGTCATTTATTCCAGATTTGCTGAATAATCAATTTAATTGCGCGATGGAATCAAAATCGGTGTAGAATTAAGTTAAACAAAAACAGATTAATAAGTAGATACCATCGTCTAAACGTTTTGTAACATCGGCAAACATGTCATTGCAAATGATTACAAACCACCCCATGCCCTCAACATGGACTTCATCCCTTTCTACACAGTGCAGATTGGCTCATCTAACCATGTCACGCACAGAAAAACAAGCAAAAGGGGGAAAAGAAGAAATAAAAGAACGATGGCCTATATAGATAGGATCACCCTCTTATCTTTTCACCGTTAAATAAAGGCGGACTCAGCGTTCCCCTAGGATTGCCCGCCTTTAATTTTCTATTAACAATCGTGTTTTTTTTTTTGCAATGTACATATGCTTGTCCCACATATCAAACCATTGTGTGAAATAGCTCAGTTCAAATCTATGTTTTCTTCATACAGAAAATCACAGCTTTGAAATAAAATTCCGGATTCGGAATGTTTGTTATACAAGTAGGGCTATCTTAGTTTTACGACATCAAACGAAAATCGGTTTCAATCAATCTCAATCTTGGTGGAATGGAGTTAATTTAGGTGACGATTTGTGACTTCTAGATGACTATATCTAATTAATACAACACACCAAAATTTCGAAATGTTGAATCAGTCTTGCACAACTTTTTTCGTTAAACCGAGTGGCTCCTTCCGAGTTTTTGGTTTGAATTCTTTAACACAGTTTTCCAACTGTAAGTCTTCTTTCGCTATTAATTGTGGTGTCCTTGCCATATCTTCACGTACCGTCCCTTCCTGCTCTCCTGCAGCAATTGCTTTGCCTGTAATATTCATTCTGTCCTTTTTAATTTCGTTTTTCTCTTGGATATAGGCCCTATATTCTTTCATTGTTTAAATTAAGTCACATCTTTTTGTCTTTCCAATCTTAAAAAGGACTCCACATGAAGAGAGAAAAATCATAGGTCGTAAATATCCCAGGTGGATGGGGGGGGGTTACCCCCCAATATTGTGATGAAGGGGGATGGTCAAAACAATCATCCCCCCCCCCCCAATGTTAATGTCCGTTTCATGATGTTTATATTACCAAAAATCCCCTCATATTTTACCAAATGGTTTGAAAAATGGTAAATTTTCGCACGCTTCGCGCGCCTTTGGGTCATCATTACAATTATATTTAACAATTTCAGCTTCCAAATGGCCCAAATTTTTTAGCGCGCTTTGTGCGCACTGGCTAGTAATGGATCTTTCAGCAAACCCCATTCATTCATAAGTTTTCTTCAACCCCATCCCCCCCCCCCATGTCAACAAGGAAATTACGCCACTGGAAGAAAATAGGCCACCCTCTTTGGTTTTTGAAGTCATTTTGGCAGATGTTTACCATGTAATAACCTATCGAAAGTACACAGGCAAGACTAAACTCAACGCTAGTCTATGAATTATTTGTCTAATATACTTCAAATTGAATTTACACAGTTTCACTTATCCCAGGAGGAATTCTAAACCTAGCGAGGGGTATCCCGAGTACTTCACCAAGTGTTCAATGGGTCTCTACTCACCAAACAACCCGAATGCTTCTAAAATCCCTTGAATCGATTTTAATGAACGGCATTCAACACCAACACGTACAAAATTGCAACCACGATTGCACCCACATAGAAGAGCGTATAAGATCCTAATTATGCGAAAAGGTGTTCCTAGACTGTCCTACGTCCCATTGTTCGCGAACGTACTAGTCCACAACTTGTAAGAAATCAGTACAAGCGTTCAAGCAAAATTACGTATATTACATTACGTTTCAGTTTCGCGGACGAACCCCTGTTCCCCCCTCGCCGTGGCTTTCCCGTAAGTATCCAAGATGGCGTCCACAGTGTGCCGCCACTTTCCTACTTCATTTTTCAATATAACCAGGGGATTTTTTTTGTCCGGAGGATAATATGAAATATTATTAACCACTCTTCTAAATGCAAACACTGCTGAGAATTTCAATCTTTTGAGTGACGACATGGCCCCTCCAACAAAGAGTACATTTCATACTTAAAACGAACAACTTTTGGGGCCCAAATTTGCTCTTGATAATGACAAAATGAATATCATTTTATCATTTGTTAATTTCAAGAGTAAATTTGACCCAAAAAGTTTCTGGTAAAGCTGTGAAATTTCACTCTTTTTAGAGTGGGCCCTGTAAGTCACTCCAAAGAGTGAAATTCACTCTTTTGCATTTGGAGAGAAGTACTCAACTACATATACTTCATCTACTGGATCTTTTATAAATTTGCAGAGGAAGACGACATTTTAATATACTTTTCAACATTTGAGTATGCCGCGGAAAACATATAATGTTACACATTTGCTTCTTGGGCGGTAATTAATCTATCACACAGAAACTACTAATACAATGCATCATCTATCATGTTGTATAAGTGATGTTATTTTATTTTGATAAGTCTGTACGTAGAGTTGGAACACGACAAAACCCGTATAACTGTTTTATTTTACGCCAGCAATATTATAACAGGGTGTCAAAACGACTTCAGTTGATATTTGGGATGAAGTCCTAATCTCGGAAATTAATGGAATTATTTTTTCCATCATATTTAGGTTTCCTTATCTGTGAAGCACTATTTACTCATTTTCATTGGACGTTAACGAGGATTTACCCAAATTATTTAAAGGTTACCAAAAGTTTTTGGAAGAATAAATAAACACAATATCGACATCTTCAGGGTAATACTATTATGATTGTGCATCTGCGAAATTTATCAATTCCAAATTAAATCAATCTTCCTTGGAGTCACTATCATTTTCTTTATATATTTTTAAAATTTGCTTTAATTCAATCAAAAGTGATTCCCCCAAATTTCACACACACGCTTACAAGAGATAGCAAAGCTTTGATAAATAGACATCAATTGCAAGCATTTGTGTCACACAATTAATGATGACCTACTTTGAATCCATTAAAACCACTAACGTAGTTGATTTTAGATTTTTGGTGCATTTTTTTTTTCATTTTAACCTCATTTATACCGTGATTATTCTAACACCACTTAATCACTTCATGTGGTGTAAGTATCCAATGGATTTAATAAAATCCATATTGTGTTAGGTCAAACAAAGTGTAGAGATCAGCGGTATTTTCTTGAGATAATAAAATAGAAACAGGATTTATTAATTGCTCTATAAGTACACTGGAAATAAAGGTTCGGGTTCCTTACAATAGAGCTGTGAGAGAGATAGAGCTGGCAGAGAGACACACAACACACACGCATACCCGCTGCTTCTCTCTTCACCCCGCTTAGACTTCTCTTGCTTCAAAATCCACCTCCCCCTTCCCTATCCTTCCTCTTCTTTTCCCTCCTCACGCGAACCCCCAACATACTACAAAGACAAAAGAAACGAAAGAAAAATAATTTGTGTTTGTAGTACACACACAACCCACACCACACACACCACCGAGACACAACACCGACAGAAACAGCAATGAATCATAAAACTGCCAGAAGTGGATATATAGGTGCATATCGTGAGTCTTAACAACCCGTTTTTGTTTGTTTCAAAAGAGTCCAACGAAAAACTCATTTATAGATTTAAAGTGGTATTTGTGATCCACACCAAGTCCCCGACTTACCCATCCAAAAACTGAGAGTCTGAGGTATAGACGATGCGACATCTGTTTGCAAGGTTTGGTTATAAGCCGTTTAGCGAATGTTCTCTTCGATGCCTTGAAAATAACTGCAGTATCTCAAATCGCACATCCTTTTTAGCATGGTTTTTAAAAGCCCGGGACTATATTCTGAATGTCTAAAAGTACTACCAATCTATTGGAGTCTGTCAAAGTGACGTCACGTGTAATAACGTCTTCCCGTTGTAGGCCAATTTAGTTAAGGATTCACAACAAGTGGTCTATGAGAAAGCATGATATGACCTTTTGCGGACAACATCAAAATACATCTCCAGAAAGAATCAATAAATGGTGTGAACCTTAATAAGATTCTGATGGTGCGTTTTCTTGTGAGCAAATGTTTGATCGCACGGCTCCATAGTCCACTATTATGTTATTTTTATGGTGGGCAAATGGACCCTTTTCAGCCGTACTTCTGACTAAAACGTGACACCAGTTAATTGAAAAAACATACATTTGATTATACTATGTCCTTGTTCATTTTAATATCAATCGTCTACAAGTGTAAACCCCGCCGGGGGCATTATTTAACAAGCCCAGTTTAGGACGAAAATTAATAAAAAAATATTACATTTTAACCGGTTTGAATGCAGTTACTGATGGTTTGAAAAAACACAAACGCGGAAATACGTATTGAATTATCGTTGATATAGCTCGTACATAGTAAGCTTTCCTAATTGCGCCAATGTATTCCAAAGTGTATATAAGTTTTTATTGATATTAACACACAGATTGGAAGTTATTTAAATCATGTTCTCGCTAATTTATGAATGTTACAAATATATTTTTGAAATACCAGTACATTGTAAGCTCAGCTTATCCTCCGGTTTGATAGTTTGTTTGTTGTTTATAAAACCAATCACGATTGCATCGAAACCAAGAAGGTATCCTTTTGGCATTTCATCCAGTTTTAATGAGGAAAGAAGTGGTCCACAATGATGTTTTTTGATCAATTAAAGGACATTATGTAAATATACATATTTTCTAGAAAGACAGTTACCTGTCCTTAAAAAAAATCCAGAAACCCAGTAGTAGTAAACCAACCTGTTCGGTTCCGACAGGTGCAGTCTTCATTCTACGGGGCCTGTTTTATCATTTGAATGTGGAAATGCTATATTACGTTTTCCACCTGTAGGCTTCGTAGTGAGGGTTGTTGAGATTGCTGCCTAGTTACTGGCTACGCTTGGATTCGAACACCCATGCAAAGAAGAGATGCCAATAGATCACTTTGATTGTGGTTCAAAAATCTAACCTGAACCAGTTCCGTTGGCAACGATGGTTGGCATTAACGTCGCTGTCGTCGCACTACGAAAGTACTAGAAGAAGAAGCTACTACTCCATTCGTAAGTGAGACCTGAGTTTATCGCAGTTAATTAAAGAGAGGAATAAAGGACGTTATTAAAGATCATCTTCCTGGAGAACATGATCAATAAGACAGCTGGGAGACTCTTAGCGTATTGGATTGAGAAAATAGATGGTGGCCATATCGTCAACCAAGTTTACTGCGCGAAAAAGAAATTCATGCAGTCAATAATATTTAATCATAAAATTGCTAATATGAATGATTGAGGCATGGGAAACTTGTTATGAATGCTTTAACATTCACCCTCGATAACGTTTGCTTTCGTTCCATCATTATTCATCATGTAAAGGACCCATCCAATTATCTTATTGCCGTTTCATGTGATTAAATTGTGGTGGACTGCCTCATTGAATTTACTTTTTCGCGCCATAAAGTGGTAGGATATGGCCACAATCAATTTATTAATATCTCGTATATATGATAAGAAATGATGAATTCCAATGAAAGCCCACATTGAGGCTTGATTGAATAATCTGGATCATGTTCATAGTTGTACTTTGTAGAACAATCAAACACCACTCAAAAAGGGCACGTACTAAACATTACTGGTTGGAGAACCTAAGGGAATTTTGACAGTAACTAACCATTTTGTAATCAGTGATGTTGTTTTATTTGAAAAAAATGGGAGTAGTGCTGAGATTTGAAATGTTGAGTTTTACCTTTACTTTTTCATAATGACACTTTGATCTCATATCAGGATCTTAGTAACTCAGCTTTTCATTATAGTTCCCAATGAAAATGTTTTTACGAAATTTCAGTTGATTCTGATAATTCTTCCGGGGACAGTTCGTTTGATGTTATGAGTGAATGTTCTTATCCGTCCAATAGGACAGTGTATTGTGATTTCTGTCGGGTAGGAGGACGAGAGGACAAGGGTGTGGATCAAGAAATGCCTTTCCACAAGCCAACCCTTGTAGTCCAGGCTGCAGACCATGTGACCTTGTTATTATGTTTTTACAAACGGTTTCTACACAGATGCTTCTGCTTAAATCTGAAGCCGATGGATGCCACACGAAAAACCTTGAGCAGTGTCGAAGACAACTAACAAAAAAGCCAAATGGTCCAGCCAAACACAACCTCATCTGTTAATTGGCTCAAAGTTGTATTTTTGCCTGTCCAGTCAATACACCTCAGTGTGACAAATTAAAATATGATCCATTACCCCCTAATTAAGAATTCCTATATGGGCGTTCAACATTGCTGCAAATGTCAGTCAATAAAGGCCGGTAAATCATTCACGGCGTATAGTCTACATATATTTTGTGTGTTTTAGTTGTTCCCTTTCCACAAATCCCAGTTAGGCTATCTTAAGTGTCACTTGAGGTCGTTATTCGTCAAAAATCCCAATATGGATGCCAATGGACGCCTCAAACCCCCCCCCAAAACCAAAGAGAGACACATATCTCTAGACTATAGTGCCATTTCCAATCCATACTGGATACTCATCTTGGAGGCATCTTACATGTATCGATTGCTCTGATACCTACTGATTATGTAAGCTGATCTGATTAACTTACAGAAACATTGCCGTACTAGGTTAGACACATTTAACAATTATAGCCATTTTCGAGTATCGGAAGCCATCTTGGATGCTATAATGAAGGAATTTATAATCACATTTTGGAGAAAAAATTCTTGTGGTTTTAATTAATTTCTTGACTGTCAAAACACCAGGGTAGATACCAAATTACCAAACTGCAATCAAAAGTAGGTCACGATCAGACACTTTATTGTATTGGCGGCCATATTGAATTAATTGATTGAGTGGTTACAGAATCATATGTTAATTGGTCACAATGAATGTTTTAACGAGACAAGCTGAAAAATTGCAACTTTTGAGTGAACAACATATCAATGTTTTGTGTTTTGATTTTTTTTGCGTTTCTACAAAAATGCTCAAGGTTTCTTGTCTGGCATCAGATTCAGAATCAGCATTAAAACCTGGTCTACAAACCGTTGAAAAGTCCATTATTGAAAATGCAGCATTCTGATTGGTCACTTTACTACCCATTATTCTGGAATAATGGGTCGCGAATGCAATTTCTTAGTCTACCAAGTTGCTTGCACTCTTAATATCTATCAAACATTAGAATATTGCAGCTGCTACTCTATTATTGTATGGTGTCCCACAGGGATCTGTTAAGGGTCCTCTTGACTTCATCATCTACACATTACCCGTGGGTGATATTATCCGCAGTCATAATTTAGACTTTCACATATATGCTGCTGATGTCCAGCTGTATACATCATTCAATCCCAAAGATCCCAATGCTGCCATGCAGGGAGGCCCTGCAAAAGCTGAAACTCTGCATAACTGATTTGAAAGACTGGATGAAATCAAACAAACTCATGCTCAATAATAACAAAACTGAATTCTTTATAGCTGGTAGCAGACAGGGTATCAACAAGCTACCTCATTTACAGTTGGAAATTGGCGATAGTATCATCATGCCATCATCATTTGCGGAACCTTGGTGTCCTGTTTTGACACTAACATGACCATATCCAAGTAAGTGAGTCCTCTTTGTCTCTATCTGCCACCTTTCAACTACGCCAACCTTGACGAGACTACTCCCCTTTTTGGATCACGACCAATACACCATAATACTGCACAATTTAATCGCGGCTGGATGATGGCAAATGCCCTTCTTTGCGGGACCACATCAATACACTCAAAACCTTCTCAGTCCCCTCCAGAAACCAATCGGCCAAACTTATTTTTCTCTGCTGCTAGACGTGATAGCCCTGCTCCATTGTCTTCACTTCACTGCACTGGCTCCCTGTTGGTGAACGCAGCCCCTAGGGGTACAAACACTGAAGAGTTCATGCTCCACAATATCTCACTGACAGCTTAGAAGGGCATTTCGTGATCCACAGCCTCGTCCCCCCCCGGCCTACCTAACAAAGTTGAGATCTTATATCATCTGACGTTAGCCTTAGAGAATCCCCTGTACCTAATCTTACTTTAAAGTTCGGTCGTATCTGTAAGAAATTCACAATTTTGTATTTCCTGTCCGTAAAGCCACAGAAATTCAGCAACCGTGGCCTATGGACCGTGGGAAACAAGCAATTGCTCCTATCACAAAACCGCAAGATCGGGGTCAACTCAATTTCGTGAATATGCTTTTTCCAAGGATATCTAGAGAACAAGGAATAAAACAGAAGGTTCTTGAATCACGAACCCAGACCATCACAGGTACCAGTCACTCGCTCGTCTTCTGACACATCTCTTCTTTTCCATACCACGTCCCAGGAGACATACCTGTGACAAAAGTTTTGCTGCTGCAGGGCTTCACTGTGGAACAGTCTGCCTCGCCACATGCCGTGGACGCCTGATGCTCCACCAACAGTTTTAAAGCAAATCTCTATATGTTCCAACACAATACTTTTGGATGTTTTTGTGTTGTTTTCATATGTGTCTTTTTGGTTGGCTTGCGATCAATATTTTAGGAATGGCCATTATACATTCTTGTTGTTATGTTATGTTTGCAGTACATATTTGAATAAGCAGTGACTCCTGCTCCTTCAAATCACTGAATAAATTGAGTTAAAAACTATTACTACAGTACTGTAACAGACAAGACGAGTTCCTCATTATTGAAAATTTATTTCACAATCCTGGTATTAATGAAAAAGAAGATCTTCCTACAGGGCGTCAGTTCTTTTCTGGCGGATCTAATGGCGGCCATCCAGCACAGTTGCTCGATTCATGGGGGCTGTGTTACCCAAGACCCTAGGCCTGCCGCCGAAACGGTCAGCACGGCATCCAGTCATTAGGCCTATCAATCATTTGCTCCAAAAACCCTCCCGGGAAACCCTCACACAGGAATTTTGCTGAATGTGAGGTTAATCCGGCCACCCCCGTTTAGCGGGGACAAAACCGATGTGAAAGCAACTATATACGTCCGGATCCAGAGGCGATAACGAAATAAAACTAATGTTTGCAGTTACGAGTCAACTGAAAGTGGTCCATTCTTTACCTTTGTAGCCGGACTATGAGTACGGCGGAAAGCGACATTCATACTATTTTTCGGGGTCAATTAATTTCGCGCTACTTGTGCACTGCGTGTCTACGGAATTCCAATTGTTGCTTGCGCGGACATTTTGACGTTTGTGAGCTGAAAGGTGATGTTATACGTATTTTGTATCAGAGTAAATTGAGGACGATAACTATCCATTTCTACCAAATATCATGCTAAAGGCAAAGGTAAATTAATTAACTCATCGTTCATGGTACTGGTGCACTATCTGGAAAATAGATTAAAGTTCACCAATGGTAGGAAAGCGCGAATTTCCCGCTTCAGTCCGAGATCAGAATCTGCAGTTAAAGACTTAGCACAATAAGGCATGTTTATACTTAGCCCAGTGGTTCATATGAATATAAATATCCCATTTTTGACAGGTCGGAGGCCCGAAAACTGTGATCAGTAATGGCCCTTAAAGGCATTAGCAGCGATTTGCTACACTCCGAAACAAAAAAAAATTACATCAAAATTCATATTTTTACATTTTTTGTTAGTGGCATGGATATGTGAACAAACCTGCAAGTGGTTGGCTTGAAATCCGTGTATTAATACAAGGCAGTACTTTTTATCTGATTCTGTATGACAAAGAATGCCAGGAACAGAGTATTCAAAACAGGTGAAAATGTTTTGGCACCTTTTTTCCAATACAAGGGCATCCTTTGCAAGCCAAATATTCTGGACCATATGGGAATGATAACAAGTGGGAGAACTTGACTATGTGATAAAAAAACCAGGTAGACGTAAAAAGTCGACAGTATGGTCACAAAATATGCCTCAAGATTATAATGAAAGAGTGATGATACTATTAGGGGAGAGTACACCCTGAGTCACCTTGAAGTGCCATTTCAGACTATTTCTTAATTAAAGAGCACATTTTGCTCTTCAAATCCTTTTATCCACTCAAATCGGACATTCGGTTCGAAAAGTTATGGTCAATTCTAGTTCGCCGACGGATTCAAAGCTTGCCTCAAAACAATAAAAAAAAAACAAAAGAAATGTATTCGTAATTCGATACACTGTTAAAAATGTCATTAAAATAACAGGGTTTTTACTGGCAGCTGGGAACTCACAACAGTGAAACAGACGTTTTTTACAGGTATTTGCACGTTTAGAGTCCCTTTTACAGTTATTGCACGTCGAGTCATTTTACAGTTATTGCACGTTTTGAGGCCGGGCGACAGTTTGAAACAGCTAAAACGCGTCTTTAAGAAATTTGAACAGTGTACGTGGCGTATCAAAATTCCGACTTGAGATCAAAAAAAGCTTTCCCGGTGAAGATCACAGATTTCAGCGTTATAGTGTGCACCATGATCAATTACAGTTGACCTCAAACACAAATATATTGATCTTTGTTTATTATGTACTGGTGTAACCACGGAAATAGCTGTTTAGTGCAGATTTGAGACGTAGTCGCTGTTTGTTTCTTTGCGGGAGACGGTATGGCATATTTCCGCAAATACTTCATTTTTTCACTATTTGGTGTTTTTTTTTTCTACATTAAAGTAGTTATATGGAATTGTACACACTTATCCCTGATTTATAAGTGAAATCATGCATTTCCACATTTTTCGATTCTCTCGCACTATCGCTGCTAATCCCTGCGTATCTCAATGCGTAGCATGAGATACGCGTATTCGCTTATAACATTAAAACGCACCGTCAGAATCAACTGCAATTTTGGAAGTTGTCTTTTCTTGGAGATATCTAGTAAATCATAAACAAAATAATCAGGAGGGGCTCTAATCACCAAATGCACCTTTAATGAGGCGATGCATATTGGTGCCCTATATCTGGTCATGCTTGATGCGGATTTTGAGAAAAAATCTTTTGAGCGAACAGGTTAATGCCCCTTAATGCTGACATTCACCATGGATACATGCGAACATAGGGAGTGTTATATATTAACGACCAGATGATTCTTTTGTCATATCTTGCTGCAGTCAATTTGCCTATATTGGTATCGATCTCAAATGATTACAAAGATTAAATGAAATTTCATTGCCGGACCAATTTGTCTGATTAATATCACTGTACTGTAACTATGTATAGAATGATCTCTCAGCACACGCCTTGTATTCTCGCGATGATGACACAGGTGACAGGACGAAATCTAGTCAAATTACATTATCAACTTTGACCAATCTCAATGACTAGATTTGCGTGTGATAGCCAATTCACCCCAAGTGGAGGCCCAAGATGGGTGTGGTCCCCCTGCTCCCAATGGACCCGAGCCGTTTGGCTTGGACGAGTAAGGACAGTCAAGTGATAATCTTCTCCCGCAAGGGGAGAGGATATAATCATCATCATCATCACTCGTATTCATTCCCTTAATACTTCCCCATCCAAGCCAAGCTAATTCCACAGATTAACACTGCAGGATCCAACCCGGTGTCCCGGTGTAAAGAAACTGAGTGTCCCCCATGAGAGAGTGTCCTAGCTACCATAACAACATGTACGGAATAAACCGTGACCTTGTAGACGAGGACATTTGGGTACAGTGCTGAAACAAATGATGCATACAGCACTCAGTGGAGAACACAATAGACAGATGGGTGGTAGGACACTCAGTCACACGGACGCTGTAATATATGACACCGGGACCGGTGTAACCAATTCGTGTGCCAGTGTCCCGGGCATCCCGGTGTAGAAGTAATTATAGTCCGCCGTACTAATAGTCCGGCTACAACGGTAAAGAATAGGGCACTCAATTCAGTTGACTCTTCACGCAACATTAGTTTCACGCTTTATCCGTTATCGTCTATGGAGACCGGACTGTGGCTCCCGGCGGACTATATCTGCTTTCACACACCGGGTCTATGGAGTTTCCACAGACTGTACGGAATGAAGAGTTACCTCGATCAAACAACTGATGCGTGCCATAAAATGTTACTACAGAGGTCTATGGGTATTGTGGTATGGAAGAACGAATAGTTCCCGTGCCAATTTTGAATTGAATTGAATTTTGTGCCAAAATTGATTTTCATGCTGTTTTGGATTCAATAGGGACCAGATTGTCAGAAAATGATAGAGTTCAAATTTTCAGACTGCTGCCCTTTCTTTAAGGGGGAGATGTTAGTACATGGGAAAATTTGAAATTGAGTCAAATTGTGTTTGAATGTACACTAACGTGTTGTCTCCTTTTAAGGATTAGAAAAAAAATATATTTGGCTAGGTTCCATCCTTTAGTTGGAGCGGTAGCTCTATAACGGTTCAGGGTCCCGGGGGGGGGGCACTTGTATTCAAAGGTGGATATGATGCGTGAACATGGACTTACAAAATGCACCCTAAACAAGTATTTCCACCGGCTTAAAAACATACCCTTAACAAGTATTTTTGTCTGTTTTGCTACACTAAAGAAGTATTTTCGTCACTTTTTGCTACCATAAAACAAGTAAGCAACGCATTGTGTTGTTAATATACCCTTTATTATCTTGCTTTGCTTTACAATATTTTTGATCTTTTTCATCTCTGCTTAATTTGAGCATCGCATTTTCAGGGTTAAGAAAAAACATACCCTTTTTTCCACATTTGGCTGTTTTTGACACCCTAATCAATGTACGCGCGTACATCGCCTGTTGAAAAAAACACCCTTTTTACGCGTTTTCTTGTTCACACATCATATCCACCTTTGAATACAAGTGCCCCCCCCCCCGGGTTCAGGGTCATCCTGGGTAACATAAGATTTACCCGATGCTCAGATTTTGTTCAAACTGGTGTCAAGTTGTTCGTATTTTGGCACTACACCAAATGGTCAAAAATTGAAAAATTGCTGAAAATAAATTATATTATAATAATTATTATTTGTAGAAAGAACTTTCACATCTTCAATCTTAACAAATAAGGTTCATATTAAAAAAAGATAAATTAAAAAAATTATCCTGTTAGATTCGGAAGCTAATGTGTTTCTATTTTAAATTACAGGTGTTTCTATTTTTCTTTTAAAAAAATAAAAATTAAAATATTGTTGGTGATGATGGCACTCAAATTGTAATTGTAACCTTGTCTTGTTCAGTGTTTTGATATCCTATAGTAGCAAAAAATACAGCTGAAAACCACTTTTTGGATTTTGTATTAAACTAAGTCATACCACACAATTTCACTGGATTTGCCTAATGGATTATTACTAAGATTTCAAAAATCTGCACATCTCTTTGAAAATTTAGTACTGTTTTTACTTTTGAATTATGAGTGACTTTTTAAACTAAGGACGTGTGAATTTGTTATTTTACAAAGTACATGAAGATACCTATCAGTTGCAATTAACTGCACAAAATGGGAAGATTCTTAAATGCGCGATGTGGGTCACAAAATTTGTCATAAATCAATCAGGTAGATAGTAAGAAGTAATTTTGCGAGCGGAAATGACTAGCTACTTCTTTTTTAAATAGTTTTTTTAAGTCTCTTAACCCCAGTACAGTAAAAGTAGGCTCACACCGGCGCCATTCACCCCTGTTTAGAGGATACAATTCTTTAAATTGCATTTTGATTGGTTGTCCAATACTACAGAGAACGTATCGAGATTTGATTGACAAACATTATAAAAGAAAGTCAACCCCACTAATTTCATCACTGTGCTGATGTCTTAATCTGGCCCCATAGCGAGGCAACCACACTAAAACAAAAAACCGTGGCCTTTTCGTGTCATTTACGGGGGTAGTGGTCAACATGTACATTACTCCCCGAAATAGTGCTCAAATTCGACCACAATGGTCAGGTTGATCCTTTTCTGGTTAAAATTGACACATTTTCGTAGTAGCGTGCATATTTTACTTACTACCGGTAAATGACCGACACCGAAAATGACCACGTTGTTGAAGGATCATTACGGTGGTGATTTTTCTTCTGTCTGTGCCGAGCAGAAACTACTATAATAATAAAGATGGACATTTTTTTTGGCTTACTCACGTAGGTGTGTTTTTTGCATTGTTAAGCATTATAATATGTTCAAACCTCGTTTTTTTTCGGGAAATGTCCTTGTGTCTCCAATAATCTTACTCACAAGATTCACTATTCACTCTTGCCACCATAAGTAACCAACCCCCCTATTTCACCATACTGTACTGCAGCTACAGATGTTATGGACGGTACCCCAAGGTCAGAAAACAACCTCCCTTGGTTCATAAAACCATATCACAATGACAATTTGTAAAAGAAGATTAACTTGACAAGTGGTAAATTTAAAACAATGAGTATTACTATATATATGAGACTAGATTCCGGAGGACTGATCGCCTGCCACACCGTCCGATTATTTTGGTAAACTTGTATATGTAGACTTGGAGAAATGACCTGAATAAAACTGCAGCTTTGTATATAACAATATCATGTAAAGGTACTCATACGTTAAAAGGTGCACCTCTTTCTTTGAGTCCGTCACTGGTATAGATAAATCCTGCTGTATTTAATGTTAACCTTTGGTTTTTCAAAAGGCAACTAAACTGTGCAGCTTTGGCAATTCTGTGACTTTCCAGAATTATATGAACTAATATAATGTTATAAGGAGAAGTGAATATGAGCGGTTTAAATACAGTTAGTTTACTGCCAGAAGTAGGAACTCCGTTCACACACAGTAATAAATTTTGCTCATTTATTGCTTGAATTTCGCATTAAGTAAAAGGTAATCGTCCCTCATTGGTGATTCCAGTTCAGAGGTGTGATTGAATATCTTTCAAATTACAGCTCCCTTGATATGTAACTCCATGAATTCCAAATGCACAAACCGACGTTTGAATTACTGCAACATATTATAATATCGAGATCCCTCCAATAGATTACGTGGCACTTTCGAATTTCAAAACATGATATCTTCTCACATTGCGATCTTACCTGCCTTGACCAGAGATGGCGCTATGCCGTGTGTTGTACGCAACCAGGCAGGTCCGGCAGTGCTGCCTATTCTAAATCCCAAATCAGCTATTTAGAGTAATAGCCGTTGGATCAAATTTATACTGGAGATATATGCTAAGTCCACCTAAGATTGATAAATCAATGTTACACAGTTCCCACCTTCTGTTCGATAGGTCTAACTCTCCGGTTAATATATTGTCAACTGACAAGGAAAAATGAAACTTCCAACAAATCTGCCCTTAGCAAATTTCCCACGATACAACAGAACGTGCAACGACAAGTTGTCAATCTCGCATCTCTTTTCAGTCCACTTTAACTTGTGGAGATTTTTGTTTCGTCCCCCCTGAGAGCGCTAGGGACCTGGAATCAAAGGCCACGCCGGGGTAGATTCAGGCGAACGCGAGTCCGGTGGAGATGATCGGGTGCCGACCCGCAACATCCTGCACTTTAAATTTGCTTTGACATAGAAATTACATAAAGTTCGTATACAAAACTAGGATTTGTCGTCAAGATAAAGCACTTTTTACTTTTTAACCATTCCAACGTCTACATTTAGGTAGATCCTTGGGTAAGGACCTGTGTGAAGAAATAAATCACTCCTAACGAACAAGTATATAAACCCACCGCCATTCAACTATATTCATGTGTATATCAGACTTCTATAAAATTAATTATTTACATTTTTATTTTTTTTATTTTTTGTCTGAAATTGGGATTTTTGGCCGCCCAACCTGGTCATGTGCTAATTTAATATCGCCTCTCAACGTCAAATGGTTTTGCGCTATCCATGATCAGCGGATTATGGACATATCATCTTTACAAACAATGCTGAGTTGACATGACATCCCCAATCGGCAATGACCTTCAGGAAGGCTAGTCTTTTTCACATGCTCAACGGTAAGCGGGCTCTCCTTACGCACATCGTACGGTTAAAGAACTTTTGACCAAAAGGCTATCTGGTCACAATATTAAATCTAAATCACGTAATATACTGTTTGGCAGCGGGGTTTAATCCCCTACTCCGACGAATTTAAAGTCAATAATTTAATGTTAACATTGCCACGATTATTGATGAAGCAAAGGTTTAAAAAGATGATTTTGTAATGCGACTGGACCGAGACTGGCTATAACTACACTTAGCAGTTTCTACAAATTATCGAGCGGCCCCCACCCCCCCCGTACTCTATCGCTTCCGCAGAACGACTTCCCATTACCCTTGGACAAATTCGAGATCTGCAAAACTGTACTCCTGAGGGTAAGATGAACTTTAGAGTGTGAGGATTAAGATTAAAACTGGCAGTTACGGTAAGGGATATAGGGTAATTTCTCGTTTTAGGACTATTAGATTTTATATCATGTAAAAAGTACATGCTTCAAAGAGTATCAGCACACCGGAACAAATGTTTCAAGTCACAAGCTTCGTATTATACGCCACTTCATCAAATTCAAAATGCCATTTTATCTCTAAATTGCTAGTGTTAGGTGATATCAACAACTTATATTACATTTCATTTTGAAAACAGACACCAAGCATTTTAAAGTGTTCGTGCAAGATGCCTTTACGACTGTTTCAGACCGAAAAAGGGTCGGATCCCGACTATTTATCAAACAAGGCATCTAAAAATCGTCATCTGCTCTCTTGAAAACTATAGACGTGGTACGTGTAGCGAATTCCAGTGTCTTATACAACATTTCCAATACAAACATTGTAAAGACTATGGACTTCGATGAAAAATAGGGGCGCGATTGTTTTAACCTTTGAAAATCGCTGATCGTGCAAATCGTTTTGCCTTTCGTTTTCGTACAAAAACATACAAAAGAACACCTGGCAACATCTTGCATTGCGGATATCATGAGATAAATATTTGCTGCTAGGGTACGTAGTTTGGACATAACTACTGATTAATGTTTAAAATCCAATCGACATCAATCAATTTTAACTATATAACTGAGAATAAATTCATTAAAAAATAGCTTGTGGGAGGCAAGGGGGCCGACGCAGGATTTAT
The DNA here is from genome assembly GCA_023653785.1 of Ophioderma brevispina. Lineage (NCBI taxonomy): Eukaryota > Metazoa > Echinodermata > Ophiuroidea > Amphilepidida > Ophiodermatidae > Ophioderma > Ophioderma brevispina. The sequence goes on from JAMKCH010013199.1 coordinate 23,044, forward strand.
TTTCGGGGGTGCGAGACTTCGAATTGGTGGACCTCGGGGGGGGCGGGGGGGGGTTTCTCAGTTTGGTTGGGTAGGGACAAAACGCCTCCAAACTGGGAAGTAGGACCATAGCTATACCAATTTTTTGCGCAAAAAGGGACCCATTAGATTAACGAGATGCAATTTTGGGCCCAATTTATCAATTTTGCTCATTTTTCGCCGCAAAATTTTGAAATTTAACAGCAAATTTTGGGACATTTCGCTTCAGATTGAGAAATTTGACGAATTTCCAAAAAAAATACTAGAAAATGTATGTTTCCGATTGATAAAATGTGACTCATAATTCCCATTGCTCTATAAAACCAAAATTGGCATGACAAAAAAAGGGTCATTGATATACAGAAGGCTGAAATGGGACCGAGTCTGTGGCACTCCCTGTATGTCATTGTGCTGAGACCCCCCCCCCCCCCCCGGGTGGACTATTTTTGGTAAAGGTGGACATAACCCCTCTAAAACGGTCCTTTTTTTTTTCTTTTTGACAATTTCACCTCCAAAAGTAGACTTTTTCTTGTCAAATTTCTCTAAAATTGTTGGGCATTTTTAATCCAAATTTCATCGAATTCGAAAGTTGACCTTTTTGCAAAACCTTTTTGTGGATTTTTTGGGGGTGGAATGCCCCCCCCCCCCTTAAATCATTTACTTTAAAGTACAGTAGTTTAAAAGGTGCAACGAGAGATTTCAAATACTGGGTGTCCCTAAAATGTGAAAATTCTGTTTTTGCACTCCCACTGGTCTAATGCTTTCTATCAAAAAAAAATCCGCTATGTCTTCTATTGAATATAAGCATATAGGCCTACAACTCATTTCGAGTTTATATTTTTTCTTGGTAAGCCAAAAAAAAGTAGGCAATCTATTGAGAGTCTAATCTATTTGAATCACTACTGTCACAGACAATATAGAATGACTTGAAAGCTCTCGTTTCCCTTTATTCAGCCTAAATCTAAATAAGTCATGCTATTCATGGGAAGACAAAAGTTCAAGAACAAGAAAAAAGTTGTAATACAAGACCAACCAGACGTGTGCCAGGCAACAGTGATTTTGTGGATCATTGTTGGCAGAGAGATGGCCTGTAATGATTCTATACAATGTAGCAATTAGAAAAAATTAGTTACCGGAATATGATAAGAAGAGCACGGTGATGTCCTTGTCGTATAATTGTTTTTTCTTGCTAAATCATGCATACATATGTGGACCGTAAAGTGAGTAACTCTAAATAGTCATGGTTCCTTTTTGTAGTGAAACAATCAGTATAAGTTTTTAGGGAAATATTACAAGCAATGATTATATATAAATGAACCGAGAATCAATTTAATGCAGGCATTGTTAATCGCCCTTTAATAAATACTATGAACAGTTCTTGACTTTCAATTGGTGTGTTATTTGCCAGAATCACGCACGTAAAATCAACCCCAAATCCCGCAATCTCTGAAATCACGTTTGCCTACGCCTGGCTCGCATCCAAAAGGCGTAGTATTAGCGCCCTCCACAATTAATCACTTGAAAGTAAGGGGGCCGGACAACGACTTTGCTTGATTTTAGTACATAAGTGATTCTAATTTTTGTGGAACTATACATGTATACATAAAATAATCATCTCGTAATAATATTTGTTCAAATATCTCAATAATATCGTCATAAATTATTTACTCAAAATTTTTGGGGTTTAGTAACAGGGACTTTAAGAAAAGTTTGACATTTCTGCACTCGTTGTGCTTTGACCTTGGCTTGCCCGAAAATGCAGCCGAATGACAAGTTCTAATGCGTTTTGGCCCGGGGGGGGGCCACTGACCTAAAGTGGCACGGTATGTGCGGGCCTTAAGACCCCCCCCTTTTCTCAGCCATCTTCTCAGTTCGCAAGGGGCCCATTTGAGCATGTTTCAGTTCATAAGACCCCCCATTTCAAGCAAATTTTGATTTTTAATTACTATTTGAGGTCCTAATTTTGAACAAAATTTAGTTCTCAATGGTCCAAATTTTCCAATTATTCTCAGTGTTCGCAAGACCCCATTTTTCGCAATGTTGTTCAGTTCGCAAGGTCCAGGTGCCGCACACCGCTACCCAAATAAAGTTTGAGTGCCCCCCCCCCCCCCCCCGGGTTTGGGCCATCAGATCACCCCACTTCCGAAAATTTGTCACTTTTTCACAAAAAGTTTGCAACAAATACTACAAACAAAATGGAAATGTGGGTGTGTTTTGTGCTCAACAATTATTTAAAAAGTTCTTTTTTTAGCTTTCTAGATAGGCCTACAATAAGGAATATGGTGGTGCCCAAACCATATGACTCTTTGGCTCAATCTTCTTCCCCGACATAACCCCCATCCAATCAACTTTCATAATGTATCATTTTCTGTCACCTGCAGCACCAATGTAGTGATCATAATGACCTTCCCAATCCAGGACTAAGCAAAATGCCCCACTAAAATCAACATTCAACAGAATGCATGTTCATCTGCCGTTCGGTTTTGTGAATGGTGATAAAGGTCAGACGAGGTCACAAACATGTGCGTCCCTACCATGTTTTATCTAAGTGTCATGAAAATGATCGACAAATTTGAATACCACAGCAATGTCTGCAATGTTAATAATTGCCTGACTCTTTTGGGGCCAAAAGGTCACGAGGCCACCAACATACAGACACGGCCCAAGGATCAATTGTATCCAAGTTCATGATATTACTTGACTTGTTGGATACACAAAGCAATTTATAATTCTGAACGTTCTGGGGCTGCAAGGCCACAATGGTTACAATCAGGTCGCCAAAGTCACATAGTTCACCAACAAACGTGGATACTCCCCAAGAACCATTTGCAGCTAGTGTCATGAAAAATCAATTGACACTGTGGATACCCCAAGCTATTTTAGTATTCTGACATTTGGAGGAAATGACCTTTAATGCCTCTAGATGACCTTACCCCACTCTGCAAGTGACATGAAATATGTGCACGTATGTGGAACACGGGCAACAATGTTATTTTCATTTTGACCACAGATAACACCCTTCAGACAATACACTACCAAATGCAATCCCAATCTACCCCCTCTTGCGAAGACACGATAAAGCTCATGATAACAAGGCGAACTCAGTATTTACGCGATGCGTACATTGTCCCCGCTGAATATCGCAATCACTAAGGGACAACTAAAGCTGCACCAGTCCACCCTTAATTTTGGACATCACTAGTTCGAAGAAGACTTGAAAAAAAAAAAAAATGTTTATTCACAAAATTACTCAAGAAATCGGTGAATTCATCATGCAAATCCCTGAACTTCACTAAATTAGTAAAATATGATAATTTACTAAATTTGGCAACACTATGTTTTGAAAAAAAATCATGTACCACAGTTTCAATTTGGGACCATACGGGGTTCTGGAAGCGGCGAAACATGAATTTTACGTATTTTCACTTTCCAGAGTGTAAACAGCTGGCAACCCAAGAAATTACCTCACGAGTAACAACCCAGAACTAAAAAAAATTTGCCAAAATCTAATCAGGTGAAAGAACTCATCAGCCCGCTCTTCCCACCAGTTACCCTTATACGCCTTACAAGACCTCCAAAAACTTGTACAGCCAAGCTGCGGGAAAAATTTCCATCAATTATGCAAATTAGATACTAATTAGCAATTTACAACCCAAAATCTAATCAGTTGAAACTCATCAACCTGCTTTCTTTTGACCAGTTACATCTCATCGTAGCCCTTACGGAACGCCAATAAATTGTACACAATGTTGGACATTTCTGTGCAATATTGACCTTTTCCCTTGACCTTTTTTCCCCGTAACCCCCGACAAGACCAGGGATGGACCCTGGGAATGAATTACATGGCGAGTAGGGATCCCTCCAACATCTACCAAAGTTTGGATACTCTAGCTGCACCCATAAAAAAATATAGGAGGCCCAAATGTTCCAGGGGGTTAACATTTTTATCACAGACATTCGGACATACGGACATACCACTACGGACGGACATACATACGGACGGACCTACGGACGGACATACGGACGGAGCACAATTTTATGTCCCCTCCCGAACTTCGTTCGGCGTGACAACAATCGATCGATCATGAATTACATGGTTATTTTTGTGGGGCTTTGGTTTAAAAAAAAAAAAAAAAAAAAAAAAAAATTCTTTGAAAATTTAAATAATGGTGGGTATTAAGCAGGGGGTATTAGTGACGAATAGCCCTTTCACCAATACTTCGCTTTTTATTTTATTTCCTACAGTCCCCTTATATGATGTGGTATAGCGCCTTCTCATTGGCGAGTCCGCTCGCTCGGCCAAGGGCTTTTTCGCCTAGACCTTCGTCTCCGTCGATCCTGTTGCGGTCTTTGACAAAGACTAGTGACATAACATGCATGCTTATTTTCCATTTTCCCCCAAAATGGCATTGAGATACTTCACGGGCAACTTGGTAAAAATGACAAAAATGCTGAAAACCTGTATTTTGTTTTTCTGAAGTTTGCAGATTACGTGTAAATTAGTTTTCATTAAAAGCATAATAGATGGCCCTCGCAATTTGAGAGTGCCAAAATTCAATACCTTTTGTGGTGAGCTTTGGTGTTGCATGGGTACATTCGTAATGACCTTTTCAATGAACAGCAGAAATGTCGTAGCAAAATGCAACATACTGGGCGTTCTTATACACTTGCCTAAATTCACAGCGCTTGTCTTGTATCGCGCCACTGCACCAGTGGCGTCCGACAGGGGGGAAAGGGGAAAGTTGCCCCTCTGGCTCGAAAAAAAGCGGGACGATACCTTAGGCGTGCCCAGGGAATTTATTGAGGGGGGGGCTTGACTAAAGATGTTGGAACAATGCGACGAAGCAGCGGGAGCCGAATAACGGTGGGGTCCAGGGCCCGCCTTAAGGGCCGCCTGTGTGGTCCAGGGCAACACCCTGGGGTCCCATGGGGAGAGCCCCCGGAAGCTGCCCTGAGGGTTTAGGGTTTGCAAGACCTGAAAACGCCTTTCCTTGCGTTCTTCTTCCGACACTTTTTTGATCCGCATTTGCATGAAAAAAATCAATAAATGTATCACCATGTTCCTCTTCTTTTCTTTCTTCTTTCTCCTTCTCTTTTCCCTTTTTCTTTCTTCTCCTTTGGTTACAAACAGCCCCAAAATTGCCAGTGATTATTTTTCACGTACTTTGAGTAAGATTAATTCTAATTAAGCACTCAAATATTTAAATTATCCTAATAAATTCTTTAATTCAAAATTTTTGGGGTTAGTAACAGGGGACTGTAGAGAAAGTGTGTGCACATTCTGCCAATGCGTTGTGACTTTGACACTTATGGCTTGCCGAAAAGGCAAAGCCGAATGACAATTTCTTAAGCGTTGGGACCGCCCGGGGGGGGGGGACTGACCTGAAAGGTGGCCGGGTATGTGCGCGTCCTTAAGGACCCCTTTTCAGCCATCTTCGGCAGTTTGCAAGGGGTCCAATTTGAGCATGTTTCAGTTATAAGACCCCATTTCAAGCCAAAAATTTGATTTTAATTACTTTTGAGGCCTAATTTGAACAAAATTTAGTTCTCAAGGGTCCAATTTTCCAATATTCAGTTCGCAAGACCCCCATTTCGCAAGTTTTGTGCAGTTCGCTAGGTCCAGGGCCGCACACCGCTACCCAAATGAAAGTGAGTGCCCCCCCCCCCCCCCCCCGGGTTTGGGCCCAGCAGATCACCCAATTCCTGAAAACAATGGATCACTTTTTTCACAACAAAGTTGGCAACAATACTAGCAAACAAAATGAAATGTGGGTGGTTTTGTTTGCTCAAAATTTAGTTAAAAGTCTTTTTAGCTTTCTAGATTAGGCCTACCATAGGAATATGGGTGGGCCAACATTAACACTGGATGACTTTGGCTCAATCTTCCCGACATAAACCCCCAGCCAAGAAACTTTCATAAAATGTATTCAATTTTCTTCAAAGCAGCACCATGTAGTGATCAGAATGACCTTCCCAAATCCAGGACTAGCAAAAATGACCACAACATAAAATACAACATAACAGAATGCATGTGTCATATTGCCGTTGCGGTGTGTGAATGGGTAATAATTGATAAAGGTCAGACGATGGGTCACAAACATGTGGGCCACTACCATTTTAATCTACGTGTCATGAACATTGATCACATTATGTGAATACACACAAGCAATGCCTTGGCAATGTTTAAGTCTGAACTTTTTGGGGCCACAAAGGTCACCATGATGGTCACCCATCATGCAGGACACTGCCCAAGGATCATGTATCCAAGTTCATGAATATTTAATGGACATATGTGGATACACAAAGCAATTTTATCATTCCGAACTTTCTGGGGCTGCAAAGGCCACAATGGTGACAATTCAGGTCGCCAAAGGTCACATGAGGTCACCAACAAACGGATACTACCCAAGAACCACTGCCCATCTAAGGTAATGGAAATCAATTGACACATTGTGGATACCACCAAGCTAGTTAGTAATTCTGACCATTTGGAGGAAATGACCTTTAATGACCTCTAGAGGACCTTACCACGCATTCAATGACATGAAATGTGTGCACGTATGTGGACACAGCTGGCACATGTTTATACATTTTTGACCACAGATACACACACTTCAGACACACTACCAAGGGCAATCCCGATATACCCTCTTGCTGAAGACCTGATAAAGCTCATGATAACAAGGCGAACTCGTATTTTACGCGATGCCGGTAAAATATGTCCCCGCCGAATATCGCGATCACTAAGTGACAACTATAAACGCACCAGTCCACCCTAATTTTGGCCATCACTATCAATCCCAAAAAGAACTGTGAAAAAAAATTGTTATTCAATGAAAATGCTCAAGAAAATCTGAAAATCATTCAAAAATCCCTGAAAATTCACCTAAATTAGTAAAATAGGATAATTTACTAAATTTGGCAACACTATTTTTGAAAAAATCATGTGACCACAGTTTTTAAATTTTGGACGCCATACGGGGTCTGGAAAGCGGCAAACAGTGAATTTACGTATTTTCACATTTTCCAAGACGGTGTAAACAGGCTGGCAACCCAAAGAAATGAAACCCCGAGTAACAACCATAACAAAAAAAATTTGCCCAAAATCATCAGGTCGAGAACTCCACAGCCCGCTTCCTTCCACCAAGTTACATGCATTATACGCCTTACAGGCCTCCAGAAACTTGTACACAAGCCTTGCGGGAAAAATTTCACAATTAGGCAATTAGATACTAATTAGCATATTTTACACCAAATCTAATCATGTTGAGAACTCATCAACCTGCTTCTTTTGACCAAGTTACATCATCGTAGCCCTTACGGAACTCCAGAATAATTGTACCCAATGTTACATTTTCTTTTCAATATGACTTTTTCCCTTTGACCTTTTTTCCCGTACCCCCTGCAGACCCAGGGAGGACCCTGGGGAATGAATTACAGGTGAGTTGGGGGTATCCCCTCCAACAATCTACCAAGTTTTGGCTACTCTCTAGCTCACAGAAAAAAAGATACGCCCACATGTTCCAGGGTTAACATTTTTTTATCACGGACATACGAACACACGGACGGACATACATACGGACGACATACGACGGACATACGGACGAGCCCCTTTTATAGTCCCCTCCGAACTTCGTTCGGCGTGGACAACACTCGTCGATCATGAATACGAGGGTATTTTTGTGGGCTTGGTATATGCTAAAAACTAACACGTCCTGACAAGATTCTATTGAAAATTTAATGAGATGTGGCTTAAGCGGGGGTATTAGTGACGAATAGCCTTTCACCAAGGCGCTGCGCTTTATTTTTATTTCTACAGTCCCTTATATGATGTGGTATAGCGCTCTATCTTGGGGAGTCGCTCCGCGCTCGGCCAAGGGCTTCGCCCTAGACATCGTCTCGGCGATCCTGGTTGAGGTCTGTGACAAAGACTATTGACAGAAACATGCATGCTAATTTTTCCATTTTCCCCAAAAATGGCATTGAATACTTCAACTGTGCAAACTTGTGTAAAATGACAAAAATGCTGAAAACTGTACTTTTTGTTTTCTGAAGTTGCAGATTACTTAAATAGTTTTCATTAAAAGCAATAATAGAATGCCCTCCAATTTTGAAGAGTGCCAAAAAAAGCAAAAAATAAAATAATTTTGAGATTTTTGCCTGGTTACATTCGGAATAGACTTTCAATGAACTCAGAAATGTTCTTAGGCAAAATGGCAACATACGTGGCGTTCTTATACCTGCTAAATTCACAGGCGCTTGCTTGTATCGTCGCACTGCCCCCTTTGTCGTCCGACAGGGGGGAAGGGGGAAATTTTGCCCCTCTGGCTCGAAAAAAGCGGGACGATAACCTTAGGTGTGCCCAGGAATTTATTGAGGGGGGGCTTGACTAAAGATGTTGGAACCATGCTATCCGAAGCTAGCGGAGCGAATAACGGGTGGGGTCCAGGGGCCCGCCTAGGGCCCCTGGTTGGTGTCCAGGGGCAACACCACGGGGGTCCAGGGGGAAGAGCCCCCTAGAAGCTCCTGAGGTTTTAGGGTTTTTCAGACCTGAAAACGCGGGGCCTTTCCTTGCGTTCTTCTTCCGACACTTTTTGATCCGCATCTGCATGAAAAAAATCAATAAATGTACATGTTTCCTCTTCTTTTTTCTTCTTTTCTCCTTCTCTTTTCCTCTTTTTTTCTTTCTCGCTTTGTTACAGGCCCAGAGAATTTGCAGTGATTTATTTAGCTTTGAGTAGATTAAGTCATAAATTAGCACATAAATATTAATAAATTCGTCTAAGTAATATTATGATTAAAATATACACTGATTTGTGTGCATAACTGGTGTGGGTATGTAGCAATAGAATTCCAGAGAACCGCGGAGAATGTTTCTGAGACTAGGATATCAGACTAGCCTAACTCAAGGTGAATGTGTCTGGCCCTAGTGGGCGCAACTGCTTGTTAATTACACAGGCCAGTGAGTAGCTGCTATAGATCCCAACTCTCACAGTAACATGTGGAATGGTAGAGGCATTTCCAGAATTATGATGTATGGACTAAATTTAGCAACATGACTCATATAGAGAGACCAGATCCTTCTATTATTGTTTGAGAGGATATAAAGCCCTGGTGAGAGAAGATTAGCAGAGTTTTCATACATCTGGCTCCAGTTTATTAGCAGATTTTCCCCGGGCAGAGTTTTCCAAGTTGGACAGTGACAGTAATCACAGTCCATAGTCACTAATCTCCATATAGTGGACATTGTCATAGTAGCTCAGCTCGAGCAGTTTCGTCGATTGTGTATCCTGGTTCTGGTTTTGTAATTCCGTGCCTCTGAGCTTCGGGCGTCAGTATGAATCTTGTTTTTCTCAGTAAGGACAATTCTTCCGTGGACACGTCCCACTAGTAGAAATTGGGGAGTTTTGCGCTGGAATAGTCGCCAGGACTCTGCAAGTTCGCATCTTAAGTGTAATCTCGCTGCAGCCCGTGTCGCGGCACACACTAGGTAGTAGTTTATAGTTTCATAAATTAACACTTTATTATAGATACATATTTGTATTTGTACTAATTGATGTTGATTGAGAACTGATTTAAACACCAATTGACAAATAAATACTTTGTTTTAAAATTTGGAATCAAGTTCATATAAGTGTATTGTCTAGTTATCAGGAGTTTGAATCCGTAGTTTTGAGTGGTTTGGCCTTGGTCGGGACCGTAACAAAATTGGGGGCTCTGTCGGGAATACACTGTAAAAATACAGTTAAAATTTTGAACAATTTTGATTGTGTTTTTTGAACTTTGATTCGGTGCTATACTATTGTTATTTGTGACAGAAGGTTCATCACGCTGGGCGTTCAACGCAGAGATTTTATGCAAGATGTTACGTGGGAGAGTTGATGTGCTAACAAAGCCGGACTTATGGATTTGGCCGAGTATTATGGGATGGAAGTTAAGCACTATATGATAAAACATTTTAATTAAAACCAGTTTATAACACATTTGTTGAGAATATTTCCTAGTCGAGGGATGTTTGGAAAATTTAGTGGAAAATTCAGGATGAGTCAGATCGTGCTTTGAAAATGAACACCAAAAAAAGAAAAAAGTTAGAAATGCAAATGCCAATAGAAATGGCCCAATTACAAATGCATAGAAGAAATAAGAAAGGCAATATAGGTTTGCATGGAAGCAAAGAAATGCAAGATAAGTTTGGCTTTTAGAACACAAAGTTAGCACAGGAAGAGGAAAAAGGCCAAGACACATTTGAATTAGAAAAATCACTAAAACAAAAATAACTAGAGTGCCAAATTAACAATTGAACAAAAAGATAAAATGACAGATAAAAATTGAACAAAAAGAAGAGATTACAGATTAAAATTGGAACACAAGAACCGAAGATAGTTACAAATGGAGAAAGAATGAAGTTGGCAGAACTTGAAGCCAAAACAAAATTAGAACAATAAAAGTAGGAAAAGGGCACATCATGCTCCTCCTCACATTTCAGGTTTGATGCCACCAGGAATATCAAATTAGTTTCCTACTTTATGGAAACCGAAGTTGACAAGTATTTTTTGCAACGCGATAAGATTGCCGAAAGTATGAAGTGCCTAAAGAGCATGGACAACATTGCTTCACACTGTGTTTATTGGGAAATCTAGAGAGATCTACTCGTCCCTATCAATTGATCAGTGCGGTTATTATGGAGTAGTAAGGCAGTCTATTCTGTAAGGCCTATGAATTAGTGCCTGAGGCGTATAAGCAAAAATTTCGGAGTGCGAAAAACTTTCAGATCAAACTCAATGTCGAGTTTGCTAGAGTTCAGAAACAAATGTTGGATAGGGTCTCACTTCCAATGAAGTGAAACAAGACTTCATTCACTTAGGCCATTGGTTTTTAATTGACAAGTCAAACTGTGCATTCTCCGATATAAACTCATTTTGGATGAACTCGAATCAAAGATTTAAAAATGCAGCAACAATAGCAATAATTTGACGCCCTCACACTAAGTTGAGTTCCAGCAATATAATGGTGGGCCTAGTAAGTCAAGAATTACAGAGTTTTTAATTTCAAATAGGCCCTTACAAGTAGATCATTCCCAAGTCATGGTACTATTAAAGAAGGGAACGTCAGTCAGGTTCCTCCATCAGGGAATAAGGTCCGTCTAGTACCAAACCAAATTCAGGGAATGGTTTTAGTCAGATGTAACTTGCACATATTGCAAGGATTCAGGTCCTGTTAGGCAAGCTGTTGGAAGTTGCTGGGAAAGCAAGATGGCCCATGAAGCAGAAGTCTGCTCCCACAGGATGTGCTGTGTCCCTTAGAACACAAGTTAGTTCCCAGGATATTAAACAGAAAAGATGTTGAGTGCGTGAGAAAGTATTTATGGAAGACTTTGAACCATTTGTTTTGAAGGGTTTCAGTGTCGCTTGATGGCGACAAGGTTGATCAATCCGATAAAGGATCATGCGTGACACATGTTGTGGCCCATCAGTAATTTTTGGAGGGTCATTGCACTTTAAGTGAAGTCAGCTCAACAGGTGAAAATGCTTTGATCCCAGTTATAGGTATGGATATTATAGTGTCCCTCTTCACAAGTTGAATTTGAAGTCTGACTTGGTCCCTCATGTAACAGTCCATATTGGAGTAAGGCCTTAACTTCCAGTCAAAGTGTTTCAATGTTATGAGGGATGATTGGCAGGCGGGAAATCATCTAAAAGTACTGGCTAGGAAAGCCATGGCTTGAGCAAATAGTGATAGAAGGAGGAAGTTCCTTGTCCCAAATTAGATTTAGATGACACGTTTCAGACCAAATTAGATTAACCAGGGCGCTTCCCTTTCCAGGGAGATGGTTGTTCCAAACAAGAGTCGCCCTGAGCATTTGCATAGTGGGGATAATGAGGATTATCCCTAAGTCAATAAGTTAGTTTCTTGAACAGGAGAATGACCCTGCACTAAAGCAGCTTAGTCAAAGGGCAGTTAACCCGGCATGAGTCTGAGGACGTTCCTGTGTTTTTTTACAAACACAATATGGGGGGGGGTGGGTGTGCTGTGAGAAATGGAGGCCACCTGGTGAGGTGCTCCTGCAAATATTAGTGGGAAGTTGTTCATCAGTAGTTGTTCCAAAGGTGTAATCACAGGAGGTCCATCAGCATTGCCCATGATAGTCCTATGGCAGGCATTATGAGTCAAGAATACACATGATAGGATTTTGGTGGCCTACACTTCGAAAGCATGTTTCGGAATACTGTATATCTTGCATACTTGATCAAAGTTTGGGCAAAACCTAATCAGAAATTCCGCCCGCTCCCTGAACCGAATACCCGGCATTTCGAAGAGCCATTTTATAGGCATAAGTTGCTGTGTAGGAACCTCTCCCTAGGACTAATTCGGGTAATCAGTACCTACGTTACTATCATGTGTGACTCTTACTAGGTTCCCTGCAGCCATACCCTTAGAGGAATATTAAGGCTTAAACCGTAGTTGAAGGCTTGACCAAGTTTTTCACTCGTGTAGTAGGGCCTACCTAATTCAATTCAGTCAGATCAGGGATCAAATTTCACATCAGGCCTATTTCCAGTAAGTAATGTATGAGTAGGGATAGATGTTAGAACAGTATTTGTCCAGTTCCTACCATGCAGAGTCCCAAGGAGCTTTAGAGAATTCCATCAAACTCTGAAGAATATGAGTAGGACTTACTGTTTGGAATGGGAAGGACTGGGATGAGGAGTCACTTGTTCTTGTTTGCTGCAAGGGAAAGCAGGTCAGGAAACCCTAGGTTTCAGTCCTTTGAGTTAGTTTTTGGGCGTACAGTTCGCCGTCCCTTGAAACTCCTAAAGGAGAAGTGGCTGATGAACTGAAAACTGACACCAACCGTTGGACTATGTCCAAATTTAAGATAGGCTCAATAGGGCAAATGAACTTGCCGGGAGAATTTGAAGCCAGCCCAGACCAAAATGAAAAAGTGGTATGATCAAGATTCCAAGAGTAGGGTCTTTAAGCCAGGAGATCAAGTATTAGTCTCGTTTCCAATCCCTGGACATCCACTGCAGGCCAAGTATCATGGTACCTATACAGTAGAGTCACAAGTATATGAAGTTGACTACATAGTCAAAACGTAGATAGGCGTAAAGAGTTAAGAGTAAGCAATTATGCCATGTAAATATGTGAAGGAGTATGTAAGTAAATGATGATGGCAGTGCAAAACCGTGTGTCTGTAAGTCTGCGGATGAACGTGCACAGTGATGGACAATCAGAATCTGAAGTTGTATATAATGCAAACAGTGGTGACAAGCAGCATGACTATCTAATCAAGTTGCAAAATTCAGATGTGCTCAATGATTTGGATACAAAAACTAGGACAATCTTTCAGAAAATCAACAGTGTGAAATCAGGCAGTTGATTCATGGTTTGGGATATTTTTCCTGATTGTCCCTAGTTAGAACCACTGCTGATTGATCATGATGGTGATGTGGGTGATTGTGCACAATAAAAAACAGTACCCTTACAGAGTATAAATTCCTTATGAAGAAAGAAAACATCTCAACAAGAGATAGAGTAAGTTGGAAAATAAAAAGTATTGAAGCAAGCAAAAAGGAATGGAGTTCCCCATGTATTTTGTTTCAAAACCTGATGGTTTCCTTAGGTTTGTGACAGATTTCAGAGGGGTAAATCAATGTTCAAAGACCTGATTCATTTCCAATACTTCGTATGATGATTCATTTACAAAATTGGCAATTCAAATTATGTCAGCAGTTGAGACCTTTTAAAGGGGTATGACGGTTCCCTTACTGATGTGCAAAAAAGAAATTTCAGCATTTTGCACGCCCGATGGCTTTTCAGTATGGTGTTATGTTTTTCGGTATGTTTAAAAACGCACCGGCACCTTCCAAAGAATGGTAATCATATAGTGCTGGGACCATAGAGGTGTGAAGCCTATGTTGATGATTTGGATTGTGTACTCAGTATGGGAGCAACACATTGGGCAGCTCAATCGCGGTTTCAGAAGTTGTCAGAAAACAAACTGACAGTCAATTTTAGTCAAGAGTGAGTTGTGCCATGCCATTTCACTTCTTTAGGTCATGTAGTAGGTTAAGGCAAGGTCAAGCCTGTCAAGGCTAAAGTTGAAGCAATTGAGAAGTTCCCCACACTAGTACCAGGAAAAAACTTCAGAGATTCTTAGGTATGGCTTGATATTACAGGAAGTTTGTCCAAACTTTTCAGAAATTGCCAGTCCTTTGAAAATTTGCTAGCCAAAAAGGTCAAATTTGTTTGGTCACAGGAATGTGAAATTAGTTTCAGAAAATCAAAGCCATACTGTTAGTGAACCAGTCTGATTGAAACCAGACTTTCAGAACCATTCAGTTGGCCATAGATGCCAGTGACATAGGTGTGGGGAGTTCTTTTTTTTTTTTGGGTTTTTATATTATCAAGAAGGAGAAGACGCAATAGACCACCCTATTTCGTATTTCTCCAAGAAGTTAACAAGCACCAAAGAAATTACTCCACTATGAGAAGGAGTGTCTTTCTCTGATTTGGCATTAGGGCATTTTGATGTGTCCTTGGGCACCACAGTGACCCTGATGCTTGTTTCACAGATCACAACCCCCCACCTTCATCACGGATATAAAACAAGAATCATAGGTTAGTGAGGTGGAGGTTGGGGGGGGGGGGCAACCCTGGCCAATGAGTACAACCTAGAATCAGACACATCAAAGCAAAGATAATGTGATGGCGATGCTCTAGCCAGAATGTGTAGTTAAGTCCAGAAACAAGTAAAGTTTTGAAAAGGGAAGTGTAAATTGTGAATAAGTTATGTATCGGAAGTTTAAGAATTGAAGAACCTTAAATAGGTTACGAAAGTTTGCTTGTCAATCAAACTTTCTTTCTTAAGGGGGAGGGTGTTACGGCCCAAGAATTGCCAATATTATTTTACTTGGAGTAAGATTACGTCATAACTTACACAATAAAAAAAAAAAAAATTATAATTAGTCTAGTAATATTATATTAAATATACCTGGTTTGTGTGCATAACTGGTGTGTATGTAGCCATTAGAATTCAAGAGAACCGAGGAGAATTTACTGGAGACTAGGAGATCAGAATAGCCTCACTCAAGGTGATATGTGTCTGGCCATTGGTGGCGCACTGCTGTTAATTACACACGCAGTGAGTAGCTGCTATGAGATCCCCAATCTATACGTTACATGTGGCCTGGTAGCGCATTTCCAGACTTTGATGTAATGGACCTATTTAGCACATGACTCTCTAGAGAGGACAGATCCTTCTAGTATTGTATTGAGATTGGATATATAAAGCCTGGTGAGAGAAGTTCGCAGAGTTGTCATAACATCTGGCTCCAAGTTATTGGCAGAGTTTCCAAGTTGACCGTGACAGTAATCACAGTTAGCTACTAATCTCCCAATAGTGGACACTGTCATATAGTTCTCAGCCAAAAGCAGTTTTGTTCGATTGTGTAGCCGGGTTTCGGTTTTGTATTCCGTGGCCTCTGAGTAATCCAAGGATAACCAAGCTACAGCACTTTTGGAATTTATATTTGGTCGACCTCCAAGCTTCGGGAGTCATTCAGGAAGCTGGTTTTCTTCAGGTAAGACAAGTCGTCCGTGGACACATCCCACTCTTGGAATTGGAGTTTTGCGCTGGAATATTCGCCAGGACTATTTGCAAGTTCGGCATCTTTATTGTAATCTCGCTGCAGCCCGCGTCGCGGCACACAACAGGTAGTAAGTTTAGTAGTTCATAGATTAACAACTTTATTATAGAAAATCTTGATATTTGATTCCTAATTGATGTTTGATTGAGCTTGATTTAACACACCACAATTGAAATAAATACTTGTTTTAAATTTGTAATCAAGTTCACAGGGTATTGTTAGTTATTCAGGAGTTGAATTCAGTAGTTTTGAGGTGGTTTGGCCTTGGCGAGTGACCGTAACACCTTTCTATTTTTACTCTGAGAACTTTGAGGGGGCATTGGCCCCCAAAGGCCCCCCCCCAGGTCCGCCAGTGGATATGGGCACCCCCCCCCCCCAAAATATGCATTTTAGTCCCTTTTTCAGGGAATTTTGACCAATATCAGCCTAATTGGGCAAAAGTAAATTCGGTGATTTGTGCACGCTTTCACCATTTCGTCAAGTTAGGACTCATTGTGCAAATCACCGCGACGACTTACGAATTTGCCCCCTCTGGAAAATGTTGCCCTATGGAGTGACTGCATCCAGTATGCCACTGACACGTACAACAGGAAAATTAGGTTGAACTGAAGTTGCTGTGCCAACAGCTGTGTGTTCACCACTTGTACTGTTTCATAAAAAGGATGCTTATTGGGTCATCATTTTCGGAAAAACTTTCATTTGAAAAGATCCGTTGACTAAAAACTATACCGGTGGAATGGTTAGAGTTCAAATTTTGTATTCATCACAAAAGAAGGAATTGGCAGAAGAGAATAATTAGAATTGGATCCTTGATTCTAATTCTATGGCTGCTGTAAAATCCCATATGAAATAGTGCCATGTACGTGGTTTGTGCTCATCCATTAGGTTTTCTGTCAGTTCACAAGTTAGGATTACTTTTGTGGGATGGTACCATTTCATAATGGACAGAAATTTATATTCCCAGCACGTTGTTGAATTAGAATCGGCCCGTAATTGCACAATTCCTTGTCTTTTTGATGAACTTTGACCCTTGAACTTTAAACCCATACTTTGCCGACAAACCGGCCTGCAAGTGCCATGACCTGAATTCTTCAAGTGAAACGACAGGATCATTCAACCGAACAAAATCAAATATTGAGGGGATTCCCCCTTCTGGTTACACCACCGGTTTCTTCTTAATTGTCATCCTGAAATTTCAGCCTTAAAAATTCCTTTCCAAGATCACGACAAAAAAACTGCCGTTTTAACAATATTAGCACAGTGATTAGGGCTGCAATGTGCATTATCCCTTCTACCATCAAAAACAGCCAAGTTTGTTTCACAAGATACTGGCTTTAAGTGTCAGGCTCTTATATCAAAAGAGAACATGATACACATAAATTGGAACAAGCACCTTGTTTCCAAAGCATTGTATTTGAAGAGCATTTTTTTTCTGGGTACTTCTAAAGACAAACCTAGCTGTTTCGCTAATTTCCTACTTGTCACTTATGTACAACTTTTCTCATAGTAATACTTATGTCACGTCAGGTTTCTTGAGGGCCTGCTACTGGTCCTGGTCACCCAGTACTAGGCCGAGTTGTACGGAGGCTAAACCGTCACCCCCATCAATTTCTAAAGAAAATCTGATGAGGAGGGTAGCTGTTACCCTGCTAGAACTAAAAAAAATATCCTATAAGGCGTCAGCTCGGGAGAGTTATTGGCGCCCATCCAGCACATGCCTGCCTTTGTAGGGTGGGCATGTTGCCCAAAGGTAGGCCCACAGCTCGCGAAAACTGTGGATTGGCGTCAGGAAGGGCATCCGGAAGGGCATCCAGTCAACTACCTTTTACTCCAATAAATCATCACACACCAGTATTGCCGAGTGTGATTGTGTATCCGGCCACCCCCGTTAGCGGGGACAAAAACGGATTAAAATTTTGGTTTAACTTTTAAACTAAAATTCCAGAAATGAAACGACACCTTATGTTACATAAGGTGTCAAATGAAAGAATCAAATTTAGAAAATGATTCCATAAGATTTTGAAGTGTGTTTCTACTTTGAGTAATGACCCTTAAAAAAAAAAATGGGACCCTTTAGAAACGGAATAATAACACAAGCAACACCAAGAATCATTTCTTAAAAATATAGACTTTTTATTTTGTGTACACCTGTCTAATCCATGACCTCATTGGAGCCATGTGCCAACAAACATATCTAGAAGAGATACAAGAACAAAAAATGTGGTATACAAAATCCACTCGCTTCCTTTACAAATTTATAACACAGTTCTGATATTGACACTGGTTTCTATATGATAAATTACCCAATGTCCAAATTACAGATATAAAGTTGAAGGCTAAATACAAGAAAATCAGGGAAGAGGGCAGGGCATACATAAACTTATAAACATATTAAAGGGAAATTTGTTTAAATTTTTATTTGATGGTACAAGTAAATATATACAAAATCCAGAACTGAAAGTTGCAAGATTATATGTTTTTATGATAGACAGTTGAATACAGAACCCAACATATTTTTTTTTTAATTACTATTTTTTATTTATTTCATATTAGGTTACACGCAAGCAACTTCCAGTTCTGGCAAACTCTTTTATAATAAGCATTGTACAAGAAACAAAATATAACAAAATCATTATACAGACATTTTTTTCTATTCATATCAAAGAAAGTAAATGCTTGGGATGGACAAATCTGTCTAGAGCCGTGAGCTCACCATGATATTTGAGATGCTATTCAAATTAACAACTTAACATGGCTTGATTCAACAACTACACAGGCCTATAGCAAGCTAAACAAACCAAAAATCGGATGCAAATGTGATTTTTATGGTGCCAAGGTATTACATGTCTCTAAATAAAAATTACTTTTGACGTCAAGTATACAAGGCAAGCATTAAAACAATCTCATCTGCAAAAATCAAACACTTTTTCAGAAGTTGCAGAAAGGAATAAGTTCTATTTTCCTTATTTCTCAACTATGTCAATTTTCTCACCTGAAAAAAAAAGTTGTATATTGTTTATGAAAATAAAAAAAAAGTACCTTTTGCAATGCCTACAGGTGAACTTCATAGAATAGAGCATAGTCCTTTCTTTAATTTTGTCTGTAATCATGATTTTGTTTTACAAAAGAAAAATAAACATTACTACAAAGATAAATTCATGGGGGGATATCAAAAATTTATTAAAGGAAAAATGAACTATGAAGTTTTGTTACCAATATCTAGTGAGATGGCAAACTTTTCTCAATTAACATAAGGAGCTGCTTTCTTATAATTATAATCTTTCCAATATGAAACAAAAATGTTATCAAATGAGCAGCTAAGTTCTATACAATATCTTTTCTCGTATTTTTCCCATTATATATAAAAGATCTGTAATGCTGTTTTAATGCAACAGTTGCTTGTGATGATCCAGGTCGAAGCAGCCACAATTCCAGTTCTCAGGGGCAAAGTTCAAAGACCCAAACATGGATAATACATTGAAAAATGTTACAACTTCCCAAATGTTAAACACTACCCACCTAGGATATGATGAGTAAAGGGGGATCTTATTGCTACTCCCCCCCCCCACCCAGATGGTGACCCAGTATGTTACAGAATGAGCCTGATCATAACTCTTCATTACATGGTGGCAGAGAGAGTGGTGGTATTAGCCAGTTTTGTCATATAGTCTCTGGTTTAATGGTCTCTGAACAGCACCCTCAAGGGATCACAGCATGAGCATACCATGAAAAAGCCTTTCAACTTGATGTTCATGAGATTTTCAAACTTACTGAAGAGTAATGCAAATGCTTTTGATTAAATCGAAAAATACGACTTTTTTGGGCAAGCCTCATCAAAAGCGAGTTGCGACCACAAAAAATAAGCACAATCATTAATTATACAGCCAGAGTTTTAGGCCACTGCTTAATGTTTGGGAGACTAGCAAAGACACTTGCAATTTCTGATTCCTTAGCATATTTCTTTTAGAATCAAACACTTCCAAGGTAAAGATGTTACATATTTTCCCAACTGAGGAAAACTATGTGACGAAATGGCTGCACATACAGCGACTTCCTAAATAAGAACAGAACAGCCGATGTTTCTTTCTGGATCCACAAGCAACTATTTTCTTTAAGTCAATAATTTTTTGTATAAAGACAAAATTTACAATGGTTGCAATTAGCATCTGCTTTTTGCAAGTTACACACACAAGTTTGAACTCAATTCAGTGCGTCAACGTAAATTCAACAAAAATTTGTTTTTTAACCGAATCTTGTCGTTCAAAATCTTATGCAAAACTGGTTTTCTTTTGACAGCATTAAAATAAAATAATATAAAATGGTACAACTTATCAGATATTCTTTGCATAATACACAACATATATTAAATGTAGCAACAGTGATTACCTTCATTAGAATGAGAAACTCCAGTCCCCAAGCTATTCACCATGATCAGAGATACAAATAAGAGCAGACCATTATGTATAATAAGGGAGTTAACTTGGGAGGGGATGAAGTGGATACAATTGATCAATCAAGGCAGAGTTAATGTTACTTTAACTTGTATGGTCATCTACAACCGAATACATGTTAAAATACTCTGAATTGTTTACCCCCCCCCCCCCCCCCCGCACTCCCAGTAACTCATTCGTTACCACTCCACTTGGTATCCCCTTCCCAAAATATATGACCTCTTGAAGGGACACAAAATCACTGACCCCAATTTGAACTACACCACAGTGGTTAACTTATTATTAATAGGCCCTTGCTTAAATCTCTCAATGGTGAAGCTTACCAGAAGTTTCCCAATCTTCGTAGCAGACTTTCAAAACAACCTGCTTGAGGCTAGGGATGCACCATTAGACATCAAGGGGGCATGAATTTTTTTTTGAAAAATAAACTCAAACCACTAGTGACATGAAAAAAAAAATGCCTCACTAAAGGGTAAAAAAAACACCAAACGACCCACCTCTAAAACAAAAATATACTTAAAACTTAAAAATCTTCCAGCCCAACCCAAACTTCCACGCTTCTCTCAAAATCTAATGATGCATCCCTTATTAGAGAGAGGAGTCCAAGCTCTCAGTTTTCCAAAATAGTCTTGAAACAAGACTCTAAATCTAGGCTTTAAATATCAGCTCAATTTGTTATTTTATTTGTTAACAATGGCACTCACAGATATTGCCCACCCACATCCCGATATTCCCTTGGAAAGTCATTGCGAACTTTCAAGTCGTCAGCCGCTAGGTAATTGTTTCCAACACCCTGGATTTTGCTATTAGTATTATTACTACCACCCTTACCCATTTTTGCATTTTGTAATTTTCCCTGAATTAAAAATAGAGAGTAGAACTCCAGTTGTTGGCATGACGGACTTGTCTCAAGAAAATGGCTCCACTTCAAACTAAGTGGAATGGTGCTTATTCCCTTTACATCAGAATAAATATATAATTGATTAAATAGACCTATTTAATAATTTTGGTGGATTTTCTTTGAAAGGTGGGGAATGTAAATTTGTGAGCTACAAGCCAATGCAAGCTAACCCAAGTTCCTAACTGATCCTCTAGAGGGCCTACAAGGCTCTCTTTTGTAGGTGTGTTGTCAACCTGCAAAGTTGTATAAAGGCACTATTAATGATTCACTGCGGGTGAAAAATATTATTGAAATTTGCAGGAGTAGCTCAAAAGTGGACAAGTCTGTAGAATTTTTGTAAGCCATTTTTTCCGCCCAATGAAAAATTTACTTAAAAGAGTTATGCGAAATATATGAATCTCTGTTCAATTGCATGATACAGTTAAACGTGTCTATGGTCAGAAGTGTCCAACCAGGACTAAAATATCTAGTCTATCCTGTTTCGGTTGGTTTTGGTCTTACCACTTTGCAGGTATACTTGTTACCAATATACCAAAATCTCCTATTATTTTCTGATTTAGCAAATACCTGATAGTACCACCAATCACCTTGCCACTCAATCCACAAGCCATTTTCATTGACATGTCCCTACATGGCAACCAACTCTACCCAGTTAGATTTCCCTCACCAATCCCCTTCTTTCACAGACAATATTTTCCCTGATACAGAAATAGGACAGCGATCAGCTAAAAGATGAACGATAATCATCAAAAATAAATAATTCTTTTGCAAATTTACAATTTTGTAGGAAAATCCTTTTCCCCTCGACCCTTGAGCAGTTTCAAATATAGTACAATAATCCCTGGCAGTGGTCTTCGTATTGAATAAGTTAATGTGCTTGTCCTTTTATAGTCTTCACTATGCTGCTAAATAGCTTATAAAATATTCCGGTATGCACAACCCATCTGATCAATGGCTAACATGACAATTTCAAAGCTAAGATCACCATAAGAGCTACAGTATTCTCATCGCCAGAGAGCACAGTTCAGTCAGTTGCACATGTGAATTAACAGCACCAAACTGTGCACATAAGGCTGAGACTATATTGGCTCATAGGGTCTAACTTGGTTTATTGACTCTGCATTTAGACTGAGCTAAATCAAAGGTACATTTGGCATGTAATTTTAAGTGATTTATCAGCTTTTTTAGCTGGATTTTAAAATGCACTAATTTATCATCACAATATTCTCAAATGTTTACCTTGTTTATCTTTTTCTGCAAAACAGTCCATGCTTGCAGTCGTTCACTGCTTGAATAAGGAATCGCCACTGATTGAGACTTATGGTCGGTCTTAGCTCTAAGAAATCATGTTGCCAGATATATATTGTTTTGTTTTTGTAATAAGGCAAAATTAAAAAAATGGGCTTAGTTTACAAGCATGTATGGCATTTAATACCCTTTGAAAAAAAGGCATACATACCTATTCTCGCCTTAAATAACTCTGAACAACTTACAGGTTCAATTTTGAAATGTAACTTAACTGTTAGCAGTCGAGTGTATTCCGACATTTTGATAAGTTAGTTACATTGTCGTCGATCATGGCTTAACACCGCTCGTGTTACTTTTGTTTTAATGTACATTGTACAAACAGTAAAATATAGTAATTCCTTATCGATAATACATAAATGGTTTTAAGTGAATGGAACACAGCCTTGTGCATGAGGTAGTCGTATAAAGTTTTTTGCTAGCTTTCTCTCTGTTGTCGGTGTTGATATGATAATGCCACACCCCCGATTTTGTCAAATTTCCCAACATTTCTGTTATTCACTGAACATCATTTGCTGAATTTTAACAAATGTTTGCTCCATATGAACTAAATTTAGCATTTTTTTTTTATCTTGTGAGGCAAGACTATCTAGAAAATTTGGGGGTGGTTTCCAAAAGATAAAATAATTTAAAGGCTTAGGCTGATGGCCAATCATATCCTCCCAAAAATAAACAATAGCAGGTGAAATAAAAAGAAAGAAAGAAATGCAAATTCAACATAAATGAAGTGACTATCACTTACAGGCACACACTAGAACTTTGCACCCTGATTAACACCAGGGACTAGAACTTTGCACCCTGATCACAAGCCAGGGACTCATCATCAGATTTGGCACTTTCTTTATATGGCCATAGAGGGCAGCAGACTATCTTGCATTACATCAGCAAATCCTCACAGTATCTGTGTAGTCAGAGGGTGTTTTGAATCAATCCCATGATGCATATCAATGTGCCTATTACATACTGTAGCTAAATATATGTCAAGTACTTGGGATAAAAAGTGTTCCAAAATTGAAAACCACAATACTTTCATATCATGCAAAAGATTCGCTAAGTACTAGCGCCTTGTGGGTTAAAATGAACGTTAAAGTCAGGGTTTTTATGTGTTAAGAGTAGGATTTTTATGTGATCACATGACCCTATTGAGGTGAAATTTCCCAAAACTGGTGCATTGTGGTGTTGACTTGCAAAACAAACACCCTCTCTGTGAGTTTTAGGTGTCTGGGAAATTACCATGCAAGAGTTACAAAAGACAGCGCTGATAGCTAGTTTACATTTCTCGCTTAAAGGTACTTCGGCATGTGCCGCATCCGGCAAATGACCCGTCCACAGTTCTCACAGAAGTAGTGAGAATATTCATCAGCGTGCAAGAAAGTCCAATAATAGCTCTTAATAGTTGGTAGTTATTTTGGCACTGTTAGAGAATCTACGATACACTATTGAATTTTCAATCCATCTTTTCGACTTTTCCAATGATTTTTCCTTGGAAAATGGGAAGAATGGCGCTATCGTCAGAGATGATTTCATGGACTACCCCGGTGTCGAACTCATCGCTGGGTGTCTTGAAGGTGTATCTGTTGAAATAGAAAAGAAAAAGAATGACAAGGAAATAGAAAAACATTTAACATTTTTTGAACAAGGTAGTCGTGCAAGATTACAAATCTTAAACTACATATGGCTCTGCTGCCGCATTAAATGATTGGTCCGCTCCATTGGAATATGGTAAGAAAAAGTGCATTCAACTAGGGGCCCGTAGGGGGTGGCCCGAGAGTTTACAAAATTTAGGAAAAACAGGGGTTTTTGTTTTTTTCAAAAATTGTTTCAAAAATTAGGGGGTTTTAACCAAAATGAGTTCATTTTGTACTGTTTCAAACCCCCCATGATGTCTTCCCCCTTCCATGATTTTATACCCTGGCACGCCCCTGCAACTTCAAACATATACCAGGTCGTATTTTTGATTGGCTAATTAAATATTGTAACCTCTGAGCAACCAATCAGAGATACCGTAATGGGGTTAATTGCTAACTATAAGCTTTTTAAGATATAACAATAACAGGTCTATTTTGATTGGCTAATTAAATATTGTAACCTCTGAGCAACCAATCAGAGATACCGTAATGGGGTTAATTGCTAACTATAAGCTTTTTAAGATAATAAATTTCTTAAACTCGGGTAGTCCTTTCATGGAATGCGACCTTTTTCTTTCAAAATACTCTGAAAGCAGTGGCGTAACCAGCGGGGGTAGGGGAGCAGACTGCCCCACGGACAACTAAAATGGGGACAGAGAAGCAAAAAAATGGGGATGTGAAGGAGAGAAAAGAAGGGGAAGGAGAGGGAGAGAGGGAGAAAGAGAAGGAAAGGGGATAGAGCAGTGAAAAGGAGGAAATGATAAGAGGAAAAAGGGTAAGAGGAGACAAGAGAAGGGAGAAGAAGGGAATAATAGCCTGTTCATGTGCCCATTGAAAGGAGTGCCATGCCCCTTTTCTGAATTTGGAACTGGCTGCAAAAAAAATATGGTCTATGGTACAGCAGTCTTGTTACCCCCCCCCCCCCCCCCCCCCGAGGCTCAGTTCTGGTTACACAACCTTCGACCTGTCTGAAAGGTAGGAATTTTCTCACCTATTACATATTCATAGTACGTTTATTTTTTAAAAAAGAACGCTCGTGAGACTAACCCATATACTTTTGAAAATACCGTTTGACCGATTCGCCCCCTCCCTCCATGAATACGTCAAATAGCCATTTCCATACCCGTTTCATGAATTATTGTCCCCCAATTCTGCGATTCAATCACATTGTTTCCAGACAACGGACCTCCACTACAAATGCATCTCACAGACAAGGCAATGATGGACTATCCCAAAACAAAACTCCCAATAATCGTGAATCACATTGTTTCCAGACAACGGACCTCCACTACAAATGCATCTCACAGACAAGGCAATGATGGACTATCCAAAACAAAACTCCCAATAATCGGCTTTGAACCTTTGCACCCTGTTAATTACCACCCCGTCCCAACAGGTGATGCATTCATGAAACTCCTGCGAAATCCATCACTTCCAGCTTCCTCAATAGGCAGTTAGCCGGTGGCCACCTTCAAATAACTCGTCAAGTTCCGCACAGGTCTGTGGCCCTACTCACAACACAAAGACGGGCTGGGTTCAACGGGAGTTTAATTTTATAATTAAAATAACAGCGATTCATTTGCCCTATTCTCGTGTTTGACATGATAATCTACATTTACCAGTTCAACTAGAGTTTACCATTTACTTGGGACTATTAATTCCACTGTTCAAGTGACACTTAAAATAAAACAAATTGTGTTGGCATTCAGATCCTTAAACCTTATGATCATAATGCTTTTGAAATTGAAACAGTATTTTTTAGAGGGTAGTGAAAGAGTGAAATGATAAAGGATGGGCTTGGGTGAAAGTTTGTAAAGTTAGACTCGGAATTAAGAGCGCGACCTTCACTTGAACATAAAGGGGATGGCCCTATTTAAGGATATGAAGTTTTCATCTTGATAGATTGGACTTCACTCCATAACCCTATCTGTAAAGTTTCGCACCGATATTTCAACAACTCCGTTTTGGATGCTAGAGCTAAAATTTATTGTTTTGTAAGTCCCATAGGTATCGGTGTAAAATTAAATTGGTCGAACCAAAATTGGTCACATTTTCGTTCATAACTTCCGATCCAAACATCCCTTGGGCTCTAAGATTTCACAGGGTAAATGAAGAACAATAGTAGATTTCTTCTGATATCAAAATGTTGACCACTTCCGGTAAAATCTGGGGCTTCTTGGGGACTAGGCTATTAGCGAACGGTCCCATGGACCTTTAACTGTGAGGTAGGAAAGTAGGGAAGAAGGTATGGAGTGAGGGAGGGCAAGATTGATGGAGAGCAGGAGGGTGAGAGGGAGAGAGGAAGTGAGGTCTGGAGGAGTAAAAGACAGCTGAAAAGTAGAATAAAAACAGGCCAGTTTGTACATTTGTGTCACTATTTGAAAGTTCATTAGTTTATTCAATCCATTGTTTTATTTGCTTTAGGGCTATAATTTTTTCTGTACCGGTTCAACGCTAAAAGCATGTCAATGCCACAAGTAAAGAAATTTCATTATTCACTTTATAAATATGAGTGTAAGGCCTCTAAAACCAAGACATGCAGCTACACTCTCATACTGGAGACAATCCAAAGGCTATATTGATGTGTAAAATGTTTTCTAACCACCGCAGGAGTGTCCCGCAGAGCAGCTTGCAACACTCTCTTTTACTCGTTCACTCTCAGAAATGATTCGTCCTCTTTCATCAGAAAGACTCCGCATTAGAGCCCAAGATTCTTTACGACAGGTGCGCTAACTGCAAATTTGCAACAGTTTCTCGTTTTAGGGGACCTCGAGCCGCACAAGCCGCTGCTAATAAGTTGATGAGGGAGCGAGAGACAGCCCAGAAGACAAGAGAGGTAAATCAAAGATGGCCGCCTTAGTAACCGCCACCCAGACAGACGGCAACCGCTCAGATCACTTTTGGCAGTGACCGAGGGTAGGGTATCTCTCTTGATTTTCGGCTGCTTCTTTTCTACCTCTGCTTTTGGCTCCTGTGCCAATCAACCAATTACGTGCGAGGTGTAGTGTTTCTTCCGAGTCAATTAGAAACAATTTTACAAGTTGGGCTGCCCTGCAGCCAGTTCCATAGCTTCCATAAAGGCCCCTGGGTGAGGACGGCACAAGAAAGAAGCCAAGAAACTAAATGCGAAATTTGTTGCCTTTGCAGAGAAATGACCTGAGAATCCCGGATTGACACCCTGTGCTAACACCTGAAAGCAATCCCAGATTTTGGGAGTATAGTCCATTACTTTAACCTTACAGTGGTCAGAGAGTCCTTGGACTAACTGGCAAAATTAACATGCTAAAGTTCCGATTGATGAAAAGTGAACCTCGCAATGGCAACATACCAAACAGACCCAGCTGGAGACCATGCAGTTACTTTCTACCAAACAAAACATCGTGGCAAGATTCGCTAAATGAATATGTCGGGGGGGGCAAGCACACATCCGAAACGTGAGGAATTAGAACCCTACCTACAGGGCATAACTTCCCTTTGGCAAGGCACGAAGGAAGAAAAGGAAGTTTAAAAGCATTTTTTTTTCTTCCAGAAACAATTTAGACTGTAAATGCATGTTGACAGATATAGAGTAAATTAATAATTACAGGTCTCTTTGTAGTCTACCCAGTAGCCACACAATGTAAAATGCCCAAGCTAATTTTTCAACTGGACCAAGCTCATTTTTCACACATCATTTTTTGTTTGATATTAAATAAGACCTGTCTTACAATAATATCATTATGCCAAGTGTTAACTGCTGTTTCACAAGTTCTCTGCTGTCATATTTTACTCAAATATAAAAATCTCAAAAATTACTTTTGGAGATATTAATTTTTAATAAAATATTTCAGGGTAATTCTGAAAAATATACAGGATAATGTAAATGTTAAAATATTGACTTCCAGATAAATTGCCAAATATTAAACGTTTGCAAGCTACTTGTCATAATACAAGATTATCATGTACATGTAGGCCTACATCCCTCTTCCCACATCACCATCAAAACACAAGATAAACTAGTCACATCCAAGTCTTTATTTAAGTTACCACACAAAGAAATTAGTAAACCTAAGCTACTCTGCAACATAACCATGTAAGGGGGCACTTGCTAGATTCAGATAATTTTAACAAAAATTGTCATGAACCGTGTCATACTTCTTTTTTCACCCCAGCTCGATCTGTTGATTACACTTCACCATATGCTTTGGTATGTGCTCACACATTGAAAAAACGACACAGTCTCTGTTTGCACTTTTTCTCTCCAAATAGAGAACAAAAAATGTCTTGGCCTATGCCATCCACTGGATTACCATTGATATTTTGGGTGAAACAACAAAATACCAGATTACCTGCAGGGTACATGGCAACAGATTTTCCTCTTTAGTTTTTCTCTTTCTTAGCCTCCTTTTTTCGGTGTCTCTTCCGTGCCTGTAACCATTATTCATATTACAATTCCCCATAATGACCCAGCTTGGTATCCAGGGGTCAACGACTTGAACCAATCTTGGTACTCCAAAGGAGGGCGGTAAAGAGGCCCAAATGGTGCAAGGAAAGAGAAAGAGCCCCTCAGGGTGTTGTATACCCATGACCTCTCCTTGTTAGCCATGCTTTTGAAAGGCCGCTTAATTTTAAACCCTGGCGCCTTGCCGAACATTATGTTCTTTTCTTTGGTCTCTTCCCCATCTTAACTCCCCGACAACATTCCCTTTTTTGCCACGCCACAGACCATGACTAGAAACCGTCAAGTTAATTGTGAATGGAAACAATGGTGTTGTCGCAAAGGTGAAGTAGCTACCACCTCATCGATTGCCCCAATTGCAGCAATTGCTCTTATTTAATGGTGCATGAAATGGCAAAATGCAAAAGGTGCTTATTATTATAAAGGAAGGGTATATTCTGTGCAATTCAAAAAAATGCCATTAGGAAATGAAGTCGCACAATTGGACTACCAATTGAACACCAAAATGCAACATAACAAATTGATATACCCAGTGGCTTTTAACCGATTGTTTTTCCCTCCATAATATTCAAACCTTAACTGTGGATGTCCCCACAAAGTGAGCAAGCAATTAGCCCTTAAAGGCAATTCCACATTTCCAATTAATTCCGAATTTTACACTGAGAGAGGAGAGGAAGAGAGAGAGAGAGAGAGGGAAAAGTATGTATCCAAAACATTGCAATGCACCTTAGATCAGCTCTGCTCAAATTAGTAATCATTTATCCGAGTGCTCCTGCTCGGGCACCGTAGGCTGATGGATGCCATGATTGTGTGCAAGCAAATGCGCCGTAGTATGGTACAAGAGACATAGATTCTCCCATCAAATGACATCCAACTGATTGCCTATGATTACAACGGTCATTACCTATGGTGCCACTGGTCTGTTGACCTAGACAAACAGCCGACTTTACACAATACCCACTGCCACGGTTCATTGACCCCCCCATATTGCTGGTGGTGGGGGTTACCCCTTTAACATCTGGGCATAGCTAATTATTAAATTATAAGGGTTAAGGTACTGAATGTTCTGCAACATGGACACTTGTATTTGGAGATGAGAATGTTGAACTTTGCATACCAAAGGAAAACATGGTGCAAAATGATTTTCTCCTCAAAAGGCGGACATTCACACATCTATCTTGGCCTACATATTCGAGAGTCACTATTAGTGATTCCAAGAAAGTTTAAAAAATATTTAAAATTTGCTGCTTATCTAAGAGAACACAAGGGCATCTCCAGAAATTGAACAAGGTGAAAAATATTTATGTCAGATGTCAGTAAAACTTGCAATTTTCTATCATGCACCACAGTAGTTTATTCAAGCATGCTTCTCTTATAGGGGTCCGATTATACAGCAGACAAGTTCAAAACTTATTTGTTTGTCCTATAAACCCTAAAGGTTTGTGGTAGGTATTTTAAAACCAATCAAGGGCAAACTCAAGAAATTTGTACCTTGGGGAATCCCCTTGTGTCCCTAAGAAGTGTAAGTGT
>JAMKCH010013200.1:0-35494 GCA_023653785.1 Ophioderma brevispina
TGAAGTTTATGAACGATTGTACGTGGGAAAATCGCCTCTATTTCTTGGTATTTTTCCTAAGTTCAAGTCAGATCCATTAATAAAAGAAGCAACGACCGGTTTTTAACTAGGGCATTGTAGCAATTAATTTAATTTTAAACCGAATCCTTACAGTTATACCAGTTACCGATGCATTGTCCAAGACGTGAACCCCTTAAATAAATTTTTGTGGCACGAACACATTTTAGACGCAATAAAATACATATCTTAATCAAATCATTCCCTAAGATTTGAGAAACAATTCTGAAGTGTGGATTTGTACAATTTCTAGACAAAACAGGAAAATCTAATTTAGTTCTAAGCCTGCATTATGACAATCAACAATTCTTAATCCACATCGCGCCTGACATACTGCCAGTGTCGTTGCCTTGGGTTACCAGAAAGATGAGACAGAGGAGAGGCTCGATGTTGCAATCTCCGATTACCCATGTTACTCTCATCCGCTCAATTGTTAAGAAACTTCCAAGGGCCACTCGATTGGACCTTTGACGTAATGTGTTCAACCGCCTCAACCTAGCCGTTCGGTAAGGTTTCACAACAGGAAGTAATTGACATACTCTCCAACTCAATCAGCTTATTAATTTTCCACTAAAAATCCTCTGCTGGCAATGAACGCCGCGGTTGTTCTGACTGATTGTGATTTAGCTTTAAATCGTTGGGAAATAATGAGGAAATCTGACTTTTAACCAAAGAACAAGCAAATCGACCCCTTTTCGGTACGGCTAACATTGATTCCAAGTTTTGGGGTCAATAAAGCGTTATTCTTTTATCCTAATTACCAATTTCCGGTTATTTCCTGTGAATATGATATGATGAATGATTTAGATAAATGCATATTCAATACATCTCAACCATACATTTTTGTGTCAGAAGTGTCCCCAAAGTGCCAAAATACTTTGAAATTTGGGGTCAAATTTGGTTTCTAAACTGATGCAGAGGCGATTACATTTCGCTTACTGGTCACAAGGTGGGTGAAACGCTTTCAAAACCAGTCGTCCGTGCTGGCGCTGACATTTTGAATATTGCACGGACTAATTCATCAGTTGGTTTCTTGTATACACACATATGTCAATTCGATACAAACAATCCTCCAAATATCATTTGTTTGGATGTTTGGTGCTTTGGGTGGTGTAAATTTTTCCTACCCATGGCAGACACACGAATTGAATGACACACCCATCGTCTTGATTTAAGAACACCCGCCCCCCCCCCCCCCCCTCATGATCACATCTTTTCACCTAAGCGCGGCATTGCATTATGAGAAAAAAGAGTATTCTGAACAATGAATCCAGGTACCTATTTTTACAACACCTGGCGTACCTCTAACACATCCTTAAAGGGTATCACTACCGATTAGTGTATATGCAAACGGCACCCACAGTATGTGGAAGAGCGGAGGCCAGCATTGCTTTCTATTGTTGGTACTCTAGGTTTCTTGTGGTCGTTAAAACATGCGAGACGGTGCATTTCTAAAGATTACGTAACGCTTTTCCTCTCTATCTATATAGAACCTCTTTGCTGGTCCCAACCATCGTGTATAGCCCAAAGAGGTCCAAGTGTAATCAAATAAATTATTACGATCACATAATTGCTGTTCCCGCACATAAAATGGCACATTTTCTTAAAAATATACCAAATGTCACCTCATTTCTTTTTCCCAATATCGAGACCAATGGATATGTATAGACGTCAGCAACCCATGAGCTAAGATTATTCCAATGGGGCCGGGTTGTAGGGCCGGATTGTGATAGCCCAGGTGTTACCACCTCCAAGATTCGGGTTGAGTGACAACTACCGCTCTCTCACAATAACTAACAGTGTACATTATAATATAAGGTCGTTGTGACACTAAATTTTTCTTCTGAAAACGCGTAAATGAATAGAACTGAAGTTAACCAATAAGGTACGGATTTTGGGTTCTGCCAAAGTTGTTAGGTCAAAGCTTACCCGCAACCTTCTCTTATGCTGTTTGGTCCTGGTTGCTTCCTTTCGCATAAATGATGAAAAACATGGGCGAAGTTAATTGAACACGCACTATCGACTCTCAATATTTCTTGATTTGTGAATGAGGTTAAGTATTGTCCTGAAAAGTACTCAGTCTAAATTGGAGAGCGTAACAGCTGGAATCTCTTCAGCTGCGCGACAATATATCAATGGTCCTGCACTCCATATGAAAGGGAATTTGAAGTGTTTTTTTTTCTACACCGCATACCGGCCGGTGAGTGAGTATCTTTAAAACCTCCATTGTGTTGCTGAAGTCTATGTGTAACCACTAGTCACTGATATTGGGGAAATGAAATTGAAGTGACATTTTATTCTTTTTGTCAAGAAAATGTTCCAGTTTTATTTGTGGGAACAGACGATTATATGATTTTTAAAATAATTATTATGAATTTACACTTGGTTATCCCTTAGCCCCCCGATGGAGAGACTACAAAACAACAGCATAGAAGGACATGTCCCTTCGACTAAACGTGACACCTTTCCCAAGCTTTGGGACCAAAGACGTTGAATGAGCTGTCACCAAATCTACGTTCGGTACATGTACGAGTTTATCACACATCGTTTTATAACATCAGAAAGAGTAGTAGGGTTATAAATGAGATCATATTCTAGAAGTTTGGGGAGGAAGGTTGAAGATGTTTTTCTATAGTTTGAATTGAAATTGTGGGTCCACAACTCTGGTAAATGTGGGAAACTTTTTCAAATAAGGGGTAAAATTAGTACAAGGTTAATAGTAATCAATTCAAAATGTGTTGTCATGTGGCACCAAATGACATTTTTATATTCTAAACTGTTCAGTATAATTGTGAAAGAGGGCGTGTATTTTGTTACCAACCTGAATCGGTGAGGTGATAACACCGGCTATAAAAATGTTTCCGCACACCGGTGCCTATTGTATATTCTTTAGCTCATTGTCTGTTGAAAGTCTATACATATCCTTGGTCACTGATATTGGGGAAAAGAAATTTGAAGTGACTTTTATTCAGCTTCAAGAAAATGTGTCAGTTTTTTACGCGGGAACGACGTTTGAATAATAATTTATCATCAATTTACATTTGGTTTTCCCCTAGCCCCTGATGGGGCTGAAAACGTAAGCATACATTCGAGAGTCCGTATACGCCCATCCCTAAAGATTCATAATCATAGAAGGAAGAAAGCAACCATTAGGTCAAATGAACCATCCCCTTACCAAGGTACGGATTCCTTCTTAGGCACGGTGTGGGGGGGAGGGGTATTTTGCACAGTGTTAGTAACTGTTTCGTAACATTTCAGTAGGGTAGTTGTTTTCCATGTCATTCTTCTGTTTTTCATAAAGCTTTTGCTACACTCTTGAGTTAAAAAAAAACAACTAAAAATGTGAGAAAAACTTACTTAATTGGTCATATATATACGTCTCCACGTCTTACTGATCGAAATATCACACCGCACTGTGCAGAGTTTGAATGTAGTTTGTACAGGCTCTTTTCTGTATGGTCTTTTATGATTTCTTTCAATCCCAATCCTTGCAACCATGCTGAACACCCAAGTTAAGTCAATCTAAGTACAATGTTATATATATGATACAGTTTGATAAAGCTTCCTCAGCTTTTTACCCAGGATTGTAACGATTTTTCTTTATTACGTTTATATGTTCAACAGACCCAACAGTGAGCAAGCTTTTCTTTAAAAAAACAATCTAATAAAGTAGAGCATGACAAAAAAATCCAACACTGTATGTCGATTTGTTCGTTGTGATTTTGGCGGTCCGGAAATGTGGTAAGTTCTGTGTCACACTGCGAAAGATATTATCTAAATTGTATTGCGCAGAGATTAAGTATCATTCCGTCATGAAGAAATGTGTGTATTTGAAACTAAATCTCACATATCGCCGAAAACGGAGGGGTTCTATGAAGTTTTGGCATCAGCGGGTCGTTTTATGGTTTTTGTTTTAAATATGTATCGTAATTTGTGGCTGACCTATCGAACCTAGCGAGAAAATTGAACGTTTTTTTGTCGGGTACTTAGGTACTCGCAGACACGGAACAGTTAACACGCAATCTCTCCGGGCGAATCCATTTTTCCCACAATGCCTTTCGGATTTTCCAGTCTGCGAATTTCAAAACATGTTTCAATTAATTTTTTCAATTTTAGAAACAGAATTACGTAACTTTTCGGACCGCCGTAACACCACCCGGTCATGCCGGTCACGGTTTCTCGAAGTGAGGTGAGCGCTTGCTACGCTTGTTTAGATTCGCGTTTGAGAACTCTTCTTAATCGGTTGGGTTAACTAATTCTTTAGGTGCTAAGTTTGAGATAATGTACAGTATGCGTGCATACAGTATTTTCATTTTTGAAGCCTGAAGTAAGCCCGATTTTGTTATATCTGCAACTCTTGAAATTGCGAAAACACTAGGATTACGCTTCAGCATGAGATATACGCAAAGTATGGAGCTCAAGACCATCTTCCAAGAAAGAACGCCTTAACAGCTTCCATTTCCACCTGAAATGAGACTCTGGCTACATTAAGATATTTATGAAATGAGATTGTAAGGGAATTTAGCTGTATGTTATGCAGAATACAATGAGAGAATGAGAGATTACAAGACTTATTCCTAGACAACCTTGCACATGAAAAATATTAATAAGAAAAGAAAAAACATTACACGGATATTTGGGTCGTGGGCACGTCCTCCTCCTGCTGTGCAGTCAGACACATTTAAAACAAACCAAAAGCATGATGGTTTAGCTGGCATCAAACTGTTGCAAATATTGTTTTAAGTGATACGAGAATTTGGGACGATACAGATTTCCTTAAAGTGCCATGATTGGTTGAAGATCACCGAAGGTCAACTTAAAAAGGAAGGCAGGAGGAAGGAAGGCAGGTAGGCATAGGTCGGTAGGTTGGTAGGTAGGTATAGAGCTAATCTAGGTAGGTGGAATAGGTAGGGATATAGGTATAGGGTGGTAGGTAGTAAGTAGGGAAGTAGGTATAGATCAGGTAGGTAGGTAGTAGGTAGGTAGGGACACTGTTAAAAAATTTCCGTAAATTAAGGAAACAGATTTGCGTAATTACGGAAAAATCTGTTTTAGAAAACATAAAAAATAAAAAAAAAAAAAACATAAAAATATTGTTTTTTTGTTAAAAATGTTAATTTAGGAAAAATTTCAAAAATTTCTGGCAGCAATATTTACGGATTTTTTTTGTTTTTTTTTGTTCCGTAATTTGAAATGACGGAAACAATTCTGTCTAAAAAATACATATTTTTCATACTAGAGCAAAAGTTTTGTAAAATTACTGTCAAAGTTCCGTTAATTCACAGAAAATTTCTGTAAATGTACCCTAAAAAGTCTGGAATCAATAGCTGCTGCCAGAATTTCCGTAAAATTTACGGACATTTTGAACAGTGTAGGTATTACTTGGTCTTGTCTGAAATATGAAGTGCGGACGCGAGCGTATACCCCGTGCCGCCTTTCCGTTTGTAGTGCGCTTGTGCTTTGCTACGCGCGCGCTGAAAAGTCGGCACAATGTATCCGCCCGCGTCGCTACTTCATACGTCGAGCTGGACAGAGATATCGGTAGGTAGGTGGTAGGTAGGTAGGTAGGTAGTAGGTAGGTAGGTAGGTAGGTAGAGGGTAGGTAGGTAGGTAGGGTAGGTAGGTAGGAGGTAGGTAGGTAGGTAGGTAGGTAGTTGGTAGGTAGGTAGGAGGTAGGTAGGTAGGTAGGTAGGTAGGTAGTAGTAGGTAGGTAGGTAGGTAGGAGGTAGGTAGGTAGGTTAGGGGGGCTAGGTAGGTAGGTAGGTAGGTAGGGGTTAGGTAGGTAGGTAAGGTAGGTAGGGAGGTAGGTAGGTGGTAGGTAGGTAGGAGGTAGTAGGTAGGTAGGTAGGTAGGTAGGGGTAGGTAGGTAGGGTAGGTAGTAGGTAGTAGGTAGGTAGGTAAGGTAGGTAGGTAGGGTAGGTAGGTAGGTAGGTAAGGTAGGTAGGGAGGTAGGTAGGTAGGGTAGGTAGGTAGGGTAGGTAGTAGGTGGTATGGTAGGTTAGTAGGTAGGTAGGTAGGTAGGTAGTGGGTAGGTAGGTAGGGTGGTAGGTAGGTAGGTAGTAGGTTAGGTAGGTTTTAAGGGGGGGGGGGGGGGGTGGTGGGGGGGGGGGGTAGTAGGTGGTAGGTAGGAGTAGGTAGTAGGTAGGTAGGTAGGAGGTAGGTAGGTAGGTAGGTAGGTAGGTTAGTAGGTAGGTAGTAGGTCAGTAGGTACGGTAGGTAGGTTGGTAGGTGGGTGGGGAGGTAGGTGGGTGGGAAGGTAGGTAGGGAGGTAGGGTGGTAGGTAGGCTAGGTAGGCTAGGTAGGAGGTAGGTAGTGTGGGCGTAGGTAGTGGGTAGCGTAGGTGAGGTGTGTAGGTAGGTATGTAGGTAGTAGGTAGGTGGTGGTAGGTAGGTAGGTAGGTAGGTAGGTAGGTAGTAGGTAGGTAGGTAGGTAGGTAGTAGGTTAGGTAGGTAGGTAGGGAGGAGGTAGGTAGGTAGCGTAGGTAGGTAGGTGGTAGGTAGGTAGGGAGGTAGGTAGGGTAGGTAGTGTAAGGTAGGTAGGTAGGTAGGTAGGTAGGTAGGTAGTAGGTAGGTAATAGGTAGGTAGGTAGGTAGGAGGTAGGTAGGTAGGTAGGTAGGAGGTAGGTAGGTAGGTAGGTAGGTAGGTAGGTAGGTTAGGTAGTAGGTAGGGTGGTAGGCTAGGTAAGGTAGGTAGGTAGGGAGGTAGGTGACAAGTAGGTAGGTAGGTAGGTAGGTAGGATGGTAGGTAGGTAGGTAGGTAGGTAGGTAGGTAGTAGGTAGGGAGGGAGGTAAGTAGGTAGGTAGGTGGTAGGTAGGTAGTAGGTAGTAGGTAGGTAGGTAGGTAGGAGGTAGGTAGGTTAGGTGGTAGGTAGGAGGTAGGTAGGTAGGCGGTAGGGATATTGCACATTTAGTTAGAAACATCTTGTTTTTCCGTGCCTGTATCTACTGCGCCAGCTTGTTCCAAGGGTAGTAGGTAGGAGGTAGGTAGGTAGGTAGGCTGGTAGGTGGTAGGTAGGTTTAGGTATGGTAGGTAGGTAGGTAGGCTGGTAGGTAGGTAGGTAGGTAGGAGGGTAGGTAGGTAGGTAGGTAGGTAGGGAGGGATATGCACATTTAGTAGACCATCTGTTTTTCCGTTCCTGTAAGCTATGCTCCAGCTTGTTCTCAAGCTTACCTTGTTTCTAAGCCAGACGTTTTCATCAGTACTTAATTATTGCGAACGTCTCGTTCTCTACAACCAAGCACCCCTTGGTAAATTAATAACCTTACAAATGGATAAAAAAACTCAATTTCATTGATACTCTACACGTCATTTGCTACAATAAAATGTACCAAGAACACTAAACAAGGTAGAAACGTGTAAACGGGGAAATTCAAACTGTGCTTCAATTCTCAACCGTTTCTTGGGACTCAAATAAAAAGAGTAAAACACATAGATTTAACATGAAAAAGCTGACAGAAAGAATGTCTGGTAAACGGTACGTGATGAGACGAAGTATTAAACATGGGAAGGAAACCACGGAAAGAGACTACTGTTGATCCCAGATGATAGCTACGTTGTATCTTACCATAGGAAGAAATTTTGGCAAATCAACTCAAATTCCCCTTTTATGGAAATGTCCTAGCTCTCTTTAAAGGTACACAAGGAGACTTCCTAAAGGAACGACATCAATTTCTCTAAATGGTGCCTTGGTTAGTGGTAGAAACTAGAAAGAAAGACTATGATGTTAACATACGCTCACCCACCAAAGGACATCAGTTCAGTGGGTTGTACTTGCACATACATTGAATGATTGACCTTTTGTAATCGGGTATTCAAGATAAATATATACCTAAAAAAAACCATGGGGTGTATTTTCTAAATACATTGGGAAATGAAAGCTACGATTGTGCCAAGGGAATTGAGATGTTACTAGCTCATATTGACGTTTCCGCTTAATCGGACCAAAAAAGAGCCTATTTGGATTTTCTTGTGAACAATCAATTAGAAACTGCTAAATAACCTTTTCCTTTTTTTTTAATTCTTTATTTGTATTTGTATATAATACAACAATGGTTAGCATTCTAAGTGAAGTGAAAACTGAAGCCACGAACGTTGGTCTATCACTAAGATGGTTTGGCATTTTCGTCGTTGCATGACAACTAAAAGTCCACCATGCTTCTCTATAGAGCCAATACAAATCACATGCAGTTCAAAACTCTAGAATGGTACAATTATTGTACCCAGCTTGTTGCTATGTTCCTTTGTAGTCAACAATAAACCTTTTTTGTTACAAAAAGGTTTAAAGGGGCATTTTCGTGTACCACAGCCTCGTCCCCCGACTTACCTAAAAAATGTTGAGATTTTATATCATATGAATCGTTTAGGCGTAGTAATCCACGTGTGCCCAATATTACGTGCAAATTCGTTCGCATCTCCAAGAAATTTTACAATTTGTAGAATTTAAGCACAGTAGCCTATGGGACGTGGGAAACGAGCAATTGCTCATAAACACAAAACCGCAACATCGGGATCAAGCTAAATTTGAGAATAAGCTTTTCCAAGGATATCTAGTGCTCAAGGAATAAAACCAAAAAGGTGCTGAAATCACGAAATTCACCATTAAGTAGTGTGAAAACACCCATTTTATTATGAATTAGTTCATTGGAAAATATAGCTTAGCACAGTCTCGGTAAAGAAGGTATCGAGTCTCCACACGCGCACCTGGTCACAGTTTTTTGGGTTAAGTTAGCGATGAGGAAGCAATATGTGTGCGGTTGGAGAATCTGTTTCGTAATTTGGAGGACTAATACTTAGGTGGCATGAATATAGAGGGATTAAGATGCAGGGCCCCAAATTGTCAAATTCATGTTGATGAAACTGACACGATAAAATAGCTCGCCCAAGATCTTGAGAATCTTTTAAAAGATTGTTTTTATTTTTTTTTAAAGAACTTGAAATTAAGCGCGATTTTTTTTTAATATCTGAAATTTCTTAGGAGGATTAAACAGCTCTCTTAACATCTTGGGTCAAATTTGGTGAACCCCCATAGACCCGTGTTAAATTTGTCCCTGATTACAAAACCATGCCAAACATTTAAAAAAAGGAGACAAAGTTTAATTTGACACCAGTTTCCAGCAAAAATCGGAGCACTGAGTAAGGTTTACCCCCAGGATGACCTGTGAACCTTAAAAGCCTTTGTACCAATAAAGCTCGGTGGGAAGCCGAGACAAACTTACTTTTTTAAACCTCATAAATGAGACCAAATTACATTGGAGGACATTTAAATCATTGGACTTGGTTCAAATATACCCTTTGTACTAAACTGCCCCCTTTTCACCAAGTTTCCCACATATCCCAGAGGTTGGACGCAAAAAAATTCTGATTCAGCACCTTCAATACATAGAAAAAAATATTCAAACCTTCTTCCCCCACAAACTTCGAGAATAGGATTCTGATTTATAACCCTATTAATACTTCGTATCATCATGCAACAGGTTCCAGACATCTTAATGTAGCTGTTCTATTTTAGATCTATGGTTTTACTCGTTTTAGTATGTCAAGAGGAACGCTTGAAGAATTTTAAGCCAAGTAGTGTTTGAATCCCCCGTTGTGCACTTCCATTACCTTGTATTCATTTTCATTGGCCATTTTATAGTTGTAATGAAGGTTATTTAGAACGCCAATGCTATTCCGTGAAGGTATTATTATACACAAGAGAGAGAGCTGGTTATAGCCGAGAAGATGAGATCTTCTCACGGTCTAGATTACGTGACATTCGTGTGATAATTCCGCATTCACATAAGTTCTGGCTTCTTAGAATCCTGTTCAGCTCCAGAAGAAACCAGTGCCCAAAAATATTTATACCAAAAAGGAAAACAAGACGTTCTATAGATGTGCTTGGATGTTTATATACATTAACACCCTTCTTTCCCATTCCTCTGCCTTCCCACCGTCTCTCTGCTACCTAATTTATCCACCTTACGCCTAATAAACCGTATACCAACTGATAATACTAAAATCTAAAAACAATCAAATTCAAAAACTTGAAAGTTTGTATTCCAAGAATCAACAAATTTCAATCTTAAGTTTATTTTTTTTTCTAAGAGAACTTTAAGATCATTAAAAATGAGCTTTCTCCAGATAAGGGATTAAAAAATTTCATTTGTTTTCTTGGAAAAACAGAGAAGAAAAAATGTTCAGAATTTATTTATTGTTTTGGATTATAAGGTGTTCTATATGCCTTTCAAATATTGTATTTACTTTAAACTATTAACAAGACCAAAACAAATAATATATGCGCTACTCGAAAGGTTGGGAAATCTGATAATTTCTCAAGCCATGATACTGTGAGAGAAGCGTCACATAAACCATTCTTCCGGGGGTGTTAATGAACACGTTCATGAGAAATTGACACACGATTATAAAATGTTATTGATATCATCATTAATCATTTGCAAACCGCTGAATATAAAACATTAAATTCAGACTCTGATTGTAACCGATGCCCATTATCTGAAAAAGTTTTTAATGTCGAATAGGGGACGACGCGGAAAATTTTCCACCAAAGTAACATAAAATGCGACATTTAAGTTATTCTTATAGTGGAATATGTGCCCATGTATGTCTAAAGCGTAGAGTCGCCGTCAGCGAGCAGCAACTTTTCAAAATAAGTGACGATTTAAGTTGACCATTCGCCTTCTAGTTAGCGGAAACCACATACGGCCTTTTAGGTAAATATTTCCTCATTTTAAACAAAAAGGAAGAAATAATTTGGCGTAATGTTCAATTCGGTCATGTTGTTTCAGACACAAGTTCCTGTAGCATTGGAAACTTTCTAAACTTTTTAACGGACATAGAGAAGTTTGTCTTTCCTTCGTTCCTTGTATGTCCATTTTTCTATTTACTCCCTTTTATAGTCTTATAAAATATCGATAACCTGTTAGCTTGTAGTGTCCACTTAAAAAGGGATTAAAGACGTGGAG
This sequence comes from Ophioderma brevispina, assembly GCA_023653785.1. Classification (NCBI taxonomy): domain Eukaryota; kingdom Metazoa; phylum Echinodermata; class Ophiuroidea; order Amphilepidida; family Ophiodermatidae; genus Ophioderma; species Ophioderma brevispina. Next base: position 11,019 of record JAMKCH010013200.1, read on the forward strand.
CAACCACCGACGCATCAAAATAAGACAACCAAATCATACATTACCCAATAATAGTCCACTTAACTTTTGAAAGAGAATACCACCAACCCAACGCCCCAAGGCATCCCTTAGTGATCCATCTCATTGAGGTCGAAAAGTGATCTCTTTTTCGATCAAGGATAGCTGCTTATGTGATGACCACCGGGATACGGCGGATAATGTGAAATAAAGCCGAGTGGAAGCTAATACGGTCAAATGGACTCTAAATGAGAGTAAATTGCTTGCTGAAAATTTAAATTTCAATAGCACCATAGCCTGAGTGGAACCTAACGAAATAAAACCTAGATGTTTTTATGGGGTCACACGCGCTTTCCTCTTTGCGTGTTTTGTTCATTAGAACAACGGTAGTTTTAGGTTTGTGTGGTGTTACTGGGCGGTAATTGCTGGGCATGTGTAGGCACCGCAAAGTCGTTTCGCACCTCGGCTTCGTGCTTGGTGCTAATACACTTTTTGGATGATATAGGATAAAATAAACAACACGAAACGAACAAAAACTGCAAAACGAAGGTTTGCATAAGCAACAATAAGCCACCTGTAAACATGTTTTCATTGATCCAGAAATACTTAAGTTGTACGGTTGATCTAATTATACTCTTGGTATTTTTCCCCCATAGGCAAGGGAAGAGTTTATCTTAATCGCCAAGTGGTGACGTCGTATTGTATAGGGTCTAATAGTGGAGCGGTCAGGACTGCAAATTGTTCGGGAACCCTCCCCCGGTACACAAAAAATACACAACCACACTTTTTTTCGAATGTAATAAGTGTAGAATTTACGAAATGATGGTTGTGGTAAACAAATTTGGTGGCAGGTGGTGTTTTTTTGCCAAAAAACTCTATTTTGGGGCTAAAAATTAAAGAAAAAATCCAATGATTTTTTTATTTTTAAGAAAGAAGCCAAAAACACTAGGATCTGATGTGGTGGTTTTTGTTTATCATAGATCTTTATTTTAAAGAGCTCCATGAATAGTCAATATCTCCTTTCGGGTAAAAGTGTAAATGGGGGTGACTTTTTTTTTGGGGGGGGAAGCTCTTTGATTTTGCTAAAACTGTTAGAAAAAATAGGATTTTTCTAAGAAAATGAGACACAAGGACCACATTTTAACGTAGTACATAGCACATCATGGTTTTTATAGACTATAGGTCATATATTGTCGGGAGAGCCTGTAACACTTTTAGGCATGTGTGTTTGTAATGTCCAAAATTGCAAAGAAATCCCTGTTCGGTTAAAAAATTGAAAAACGGGGAGAAATACACACGGATCTAACGCACTAAAATTGGATGTGTAATGAACTTCCTTCGTCTGTAGATTTTGATTTCATGTTTAAAAGCAGTCAGGAAAGATAAAGCAGAGGTATTTGATTAAAAATGTTATTTTTAGTTTGAATGGCAAAATTGATGCAAAATTTTCATTTTCTTCCCTATTTTAATTCATCTTATAGAGTTATCTCATTCTCATATTTAAATAATACCCAGTTTTTAAATATTAATAGTAGTTTGAGTGAGTAAAGACAGATTAACTTAACTGACAAAGTTTTGATATCATTAGGTCGTTCCAATGGCTAATCGGAAAGACCCTTATGGTTTCGGCAAATTCCGCGTGTCTGTGTGGCCGTCCGTGTTTGTCAAACAGTTAGTACGGTATAAATCTTTTGGATACTTGGTTTGCCTTGTACATTGATACCGCGGTCCTTACGACGTAGGGTAACACATGCGGAAATGTCAAAGGTCAATTAGGGGTTATTTAGGGTTCCTAAATCGGACGACCTAATTCGGACTCTGTCCCTAATTTGTTTAAGTAACCAGCACTTTGGAACGGCATTGAAAGGGCCATTAGTGGAGAACAAGCTAAACCAGCAATTGATTTGCTCACGAAAATTAAAAAAAAAAATTGTCAAAAATCAGATTTTAAATCATGTTCGTAACAAGTTTAGTTACGATATACCCCATAATTTATAGGACCAAAAGCGCACCTAATAAGGAACCATAAGGCACTTACACCACACGTAAATGGATGAGATTCATAATCTTTGGACATTGTTGTTTTCTTTCCTTCAAATTTTCGCTTAGAATATTCAACAGACTTATCCTACACTTTTCATATAGCTATTTCCGGCAAATATAAATATGTTGTTACTCTTCGGGTGGATTTAACTTAATCGTTTTAGCCCAACCTGCCTTAATTTATATAAGACATTATCTATTTCTGTAACAACCTCTCCGAAGATGATGGGTTAGTGTGATATTGAGTGAAAACATACGCTTCTCCCTCAATCTGTTATTCATAAAACCCGAATAATATTAAACTTTAGCTCCACTTAAAAACATCCATGTTTTATACTCTAAAATGGCTGAAATACTTGAAATACCATTGGCTTTCAGTTTAGGTATTACGTAACCATGTCAAATTGGGCCCATTTAGTCCAAAAACATGCATTTTCTTGGCAGAAATATATTTTTTGAGATCTGTGTCACATTCCTAAGTAATTTTAAGACTCTGTCATATATGTCTAGCTCAACAACAGCTAAAAAGCCCCATGTCAACTGCATGGAAAAGTCTGGTAAATCGCAATCATCTATGAAAATCTAAAGATACATGTATTTCACAACGATGATTATCTTTGAAATGTTATTCGAAATTTTAATGAATCTGTGAATTTCATTCAATTCTTCCAAATTCCTCCAAGATTTATTGTTTTTATCATTTTCTCCAGACTCATCAAGCCCTATATGTGATTTTAAGGAATACCGTGCAATTTTACAAATTCGTCATGCGATTGGATGTTATTTGTTGCGATTGTATGGAAACTCTGCAATTTAACAGAATTGGGAGCGAGTTTTTAAATAACAGAACCTTGTGTGTAACAGAATCCTTGGTGGCGATTAACAAATTCGGTGCAATTTAGGAAAATCCTTGGCGAGTTTCCAAATTTGTGATTGAATTTTGTGCATTTCGCAGAATATGTGTGATTTTAAGGACTATTGTGGGTGATTTTAACGTTTGTTACAAAAATCTTGTGCGATTTTAACAACATTTTTGGTATGCTTTTTGCAAAAATAATGGCAAAGTAACTTTTTCTTAAAAATTTGTCAATTTTTTTGGCATTTTCCCACTTTACCCCATACTAGACATCCACTTGGATAAAAAGAAGAAGTTACAAACTCACAACATTTCCTATGATGCACTAACCACTGCACTCATGTTTACAGGAATATAAATTGTCAACTTGAATAAATCTGTGGAATAGAAAGTGTTATAGCTACCTGTCAGTTGTTATGTTGTTTTCTTGGCTAGTACTGGTACTTTTGTGCATAAGATTTCACATACATTTGTGATCATTTTTCCGTTAACTAAAAAATTCTTGTGGCGATTTTCAAGGTTTTGTAATGCTTTTGCAAAGAAGGCAAAAGTGGACTTTTTATATTACCGAAATTTGAACCCTTTTGGGGCCAGAAAAAAACAAGTATTATTTTAGGGGCAAAAAACCCTAACACTATTCTCGTTCGCGTTCAGCAAATCTGGGTTTTTGCTTTTTAGCTCTTTTAGGGATTTTTGCCTTTTTCATATTTTTTTCCCGTATTTGTTTTGTCATATTGTCTTTTCAAGATGTATTTTGTTTTGGATAATTATTCAATCATCTTCATGTCGGGCATCTTGGCAATCACCTTTTACTATCGTTACAGATGTCCATTCACTCGTTCGTTTGCGTGTGCGTGTCCACAATCAGTCGTAAGTTGGCTTGTGGTGGTGTCAGGAATTTGTTCAACTGTGTAAGCTGATCCGGGGCCCGCGTGTATCTATCATACTGTCGGTCCTAACATGCCCGCGTTTTCTTTTTTTAAGCTGGGGGCGGAGTGGAACAGCAGGGGTTGTTACACCCTACTCTTAATTCGACACTGACTGCGATGGTACGGTACAGTTGTGACACTCTGTACCGGGAACCGACTGCTTAACGTCCCCATCCGAAGGACGAGATGCTTTCATCTATCATATTTGCCCAATTCCATTGAACCATGGAGGAGAGCGTAGTCTGTATTTATTCAGTAGCTCGTATACAGATTAAATCCAGAATTGATCACCCGAGTGAATCCCAGCAAGTGACCCCAACCGGATTCGAACCCGGGATTTTTTGATTTGGTATCTTTTTCGTCCATAGGCAAGCATCCTAACCACTAAACCAACGCTCTCCCACAACCATTCACTAATGATACTGAGAAAAAGTGTCATTTTCAATAACAAGATTCCGCCAGAGCCAAAGTTATTCTCTAACTTTCCTTAGATAAACATTAATCTAATTGGATTGCACTTAAGGACATTCTAAGATTAGACTTAAAATTTGTATAAAAATGACTGAAATATAAATCTATAGATTTTACTCTGATTAAATTTGGGGTATGTAAATCTTGCTGCTTAAATAGTCTGAACGATGAATTTTATTAATGCTGAAATGCACCTTATGAAGATCTCACTCTAATTAAAAAAATGGTATTGGGGGGGGAATTCCTTTAGTATTTATGGGCATTTGGTGATGATGTTCCGATAATGGGGCAATATTTCTCTTTCTCAGAAATCCATTTTAAAACCTGCATATGCTTATAATCATACACTCCCTGATATATGCTAAGGAAAAAGGGGCAGGTCCTGTCTCTCGGGGTACAAAATTACAGCATTTTCATCAATGATGTCATTAAATTCTTTTATAAGCACACACCAGATGCTCAAGTCCACCAAATTCAAAAAGTATAATTCATTGCAAAATATGACATAGTTGGGACGCAATTACGATGCGTTGGAATCTATTTTATGAATAATATTGGCAAAAGCATGACTATTTGTTTTTCATGACGTCTATTGGGACAATGTCCTTATTCTTTTTCATTGTGTCCTCAGAATTTTCCCTCAATTTCTTTTAATTGTTTTCCCCCCCTCTTACCTTTATGTGAATACCTTCTACCATGTTTCTTCTTACCCCTATATGAATAAACGGGCCCCACTATGTTAAATTTTGAGATACAACTGAGACTTAAAAGCTAATTAAGTGAATGCAATTTGTTACATTAATAAGCATTTCAATTGTGTGTGAAATATTAACCATTAATCAATTGCCTGCGTACATCTTTTTTTAGCACTTTACATAATAAATATTGAAAAACGATCGCCATGCAGGACAGAGGCCATATAAGGGATGCAAAGTGTGCCGCAGCCAACCAAATCACAAACATCAGGCAAATACATAGAATGCAATCAAAATGGGTCAGGAAATTGACTCAAAAAGTGTGATTAACCTGTTACAATCAAAAATACACATGAAAGTCTGAAAGACTTTTCTTACGGAAAAAATGTATGGGTGTGTCTCAGCGTTCCACAGGCCAGACCCTAAGAGCTGTGCGATATTTTTTTAGTTGAAAAGCTATTCGCTACACGGAAATTATTTTTATTGCCTTCTTGGACAACTTTTTTCTTGACCCGTTCAAAAAACAAGAACGTTACAAATCGTTGAAAACCTTAAACAAACCACAAATGCGGTAAGGCAAAAAATAAACAAATTAGTTTCCAGTAGTCATGCGCATTTTTATTTTTCGAGCCATTTTAAACACATTTCATTTATTTTGACTTACTAAAAAAATTTGCAATCTTTTATACAATTTGGGGAAACGGGCCCTGGGTACTATTTGGTAACTTTCAAAAATTTGCAGGATATAACAAGTGAAAGCCTGAATGTAAAATTTGTAGCTGTGCAGAAAAAGTAATCATTGTATATCAAAAATACAAAAAATAAAAAAAATAAATGCATTTTTTTTTTTTTCATTATTTTTGCCTTATTTTTGGCCAAAAATTGGAACTCCTTAACTAATTTCCATTTCACACCAATTTTGTTGCGCAAGACTTGTTTTTTGAGAATCATACAACATAAGTCTACCAAAAAAGTAAGCAATTAGTGTTATCTTTCATTTTTGGGCGAAAATATATTTTTGTTGAATTTATTATCATTTTCCTCCATATTGTTCACCGAACTGGCATTTTTATGGCAAAAACACATTCTAGCCAATGGTTAGTATTAATATAGCTGGCAAAGTCTGTATGGACACTGCACACCATATACATAATATAATCTAAAAAAATCATGATGTTACTACTGCATACAATTGTTGTGGTTTTGTCCATTTTTTTAAAGGAAAAATACTATTTGGTTGAGTTTAGCCAAAAATGTACCTTTCACCCCCCAAAATACTCCTTCTACTAGCATTTGTGCATCAAAAATATCATCTGGCCTTTTTATTATGCAATGTTTAAAATGTCGATCTAAAACCAAAGTACTTATGTATCAGAATTTGTGCTTTTGGATATAACATTAAAAAATCATGTTTTTTCTTTTTCTTCTTTCTTTATTTTCAACCCCAAAATAGTTTTTTTTTTTGGCCAAGAATCACCCCTGCTACCAAATTTTTTGACCACCACCATCCATTTCCATAAATCCTATATAAGTGGCCTTTGAATAAAAGTGGTTTGTTTTCGGTTGTACCGAGGGGAGGGGTTACTCGAAAAATCAAAGCACTGTTTGAAGCTTGACCGCTTCCGCCCTATAATGAAATACCAAAAACAAACGGTTAGATACAAAAAACGATTAGATACACAACAGGTCTGTAACAACGAAACAACCAAGACCTCTGGGCCCAATGCATATACCAACATCATATCCCCCATTAAAACAAATATTTTGGTACATTAAATCGTGAACAGAAAAAGTACTAGGTTCTAATCTAACTGACATTTTGGGGTTTTGTGAGGCAATGTCCGGTATCTATGGTCATGCTTAGTTGTAATACGCAATTATCGCTCACAGTATTTTTTTATTCAAGGTATGTTGTCGATTACCTTTACTATAAACAAAGAAACAAAAATAAAATACGTAGACGGATGGGGCAAGCCTTTAACGAATGACAAATGTGTTTTAATTTGTTATTTAATTCATTTTTTAGTGACGAATACATGACTAATTTTAAATTTTACATTCAAATTCGTCATTAATTGGTCGGTAACTATTCATGAAGAAATAATTCGTCAAACGAGGCCATCTAATATGTCATAGACTCAATGGACAAATTCGTGACATGTTGGTCATTCAATCATTTGCAGTGACTGTTTTTTGTTGGTCAATTACACCACATTTTCCAAACTATGAACATTTTACCAGTGCATTTTTACATCATTTAAGAGAGTGGAAAGCAGCATAGTACTGGACTCGGTTCATGCTTTTGAGAAAGTTTTAGAGGAAAGCAGCATAGCCCCAAAAAAAACTGGACTCGGTCGGAGACTTTCTAGAAAGGAGGACGTACCACGGAGGAAATTCGAGATGGGAGATTGAAATTGTCTGGCTTCTAAACTTGTCGTCTGAGTGCGTAACTATGTCTGGGAAAAGTAAAAAAGATAGCGTCAACGTGATCGAGAGTCTAAAAACTATCAGCCAACCTTGCATATCAAATAAATAATATGCATAAATAAGTGTTTACTTGTTTAAATTTTTTAAATAAAAATGTCGTTCAATGTACGTTTTACAAAAAACTGAAAAATAGAAATTTGCCTGAACGTTTAACAATGTTCAAATAAAAATTCTTAACAACTGGTTTCAATAACTGATGATTGAAGCGAGGTCATGATTATCCAATTCTTGTACATTATGCTAAAATGACACCTTAACATGATTAATAGCTCAAAGTAATCATTAAACATTTTGCCTAAGTTGGTATTAAAAAAAACGCGCTATAATGCTTTCAACTATAACCGGCGTGGATACAAAAAATATGAAGTCATTTTCAAAAGTTGTGTTAGATATCTATTTGTTAAACAATTTATTTTATATAATGCCATTTTTATAATTTCTATATTTTTATTTGTTTATTTATAATTAAAGATAACTACTGCAATTTCCCACAGTGTTTTGGAAATAATGTTAGAGCTGTTAGAGACTTAAATATACGTCTTGGTAAAAAACGTTTTGTAAACGATTTTGGACGTCATAGAAACGTGCCTTACTTTGCGGCAATGTTTAGGCAAAAACTTCGACGTTTTGAAACGTTTTAAAAAGGTTATTAAAGACGAAGACGGAGCGGACCTAATAACAAATTTTTTGTGAGCGTTTAGTAAGACGAAGACTTAGCGGACCTCAATAAAAACGTTTTGAAACGTTAATTAAAGACGAAGACGTAGCGGACCTAATAAAACGTGTTGTTGAACGTTGAAAACGTTTTGTGTTTTCTGGGATATATTGGTTTTGATCAGAGCATTGGGAGAACGAGGCCACATGTCGGACATTGTTTTGCTCCAGTTCTGAACAAATATTTTGTGTCGTAATTTGTAAATATATTAAATTTTATAATGAAAAGCAACAACAATTTAACATTGGTTGATTATCCAGACACCCTCATCAGGAGTCTTGCGTAAAGCGCATGCACTTGCGGTTACGATCTCGGGAAGGCAGATTTTGTTGCAGATGTTGACATTGGGAATTAGATTTTTGAAAATTTTTTAGTTGCAATTACCACATAAAGTAGTGATGTGTATGTCTTTTAGATAATGTATTTCGTGTTATTAAAATAACCAGCTCGATTGTAGGTGATGAGAGTCAATTCCCTATACTTATGTAATTCACCGAAACCATTTTGAACGTAAAGGGCTATCACTGCACAACGTGCTTATAAACTGTGGGCACATGTGGTGGAGTGGATCATAAGCATAAGGTTGTGGGTTCGAGCCCCGCTGTCGCCAATGTGTTGTGCACTTGGACAAGATAGCTCAATCAGGTAAGCGCTCGACTCCAGTGTATGCTCATCCATGCGTATAGGCGTGCGTTCGAGCCCTGTGAGATTCAGCTGTCGTGTAATTTCCCTGGACAAGAAACTAACCGCTTATTTGTCCCGATTTACCCATGCGATATTTGGGAATCTGGTCCCGGCTGCGATGGTTATCTCGATGTATGTTTGCTAATAAGGGAAAGCGCTGATCCCGATCTGCTGCATCCCTTGAAATGATGCTAAATGGTTTATGGTATGGTTGGGCCACAGCGGCCATTTGCGAAAGCGCTTAGAGGCCAATAGCATAAGGCGCTATATAAATCTCTGCTATTATTACTATTATTATTTACTTTACCTCGCTTGCCTCTCTCCACCCAGGAGTATAAATGGGTACCGGCAAATGTTGGGAATGTAAAACAGACTCGCTGTGCGGGAGGAGTGGCGAACCCCCCACAGCAACATTATATGATGGAGTCTGGCCCAACGCCAATGACAGAGAGATGGGCACTCCGCCTGCGGGCGCACCATTTGCAATTTGCTTATAAACTGCAATGATTTCCTGAAAGTATCTACTACAATTAGACTCACTATAACTTCTTAACTATCGCTTATTTCATAACCAAAACCTCAGAGATTGTTGCCAAAATATATCGAATAATATAGCTTCATTAAAAAAAGAATATTGGCGAAAAATATTACAACAGGCACGCCATAAAATATTGGACAAATTTTGCATACCTTTATTATAGATGTTCAAGTATCCCAGCCCTACAATACATTTTCATATTAGTTATTTTTTTGTGTGAAGAAGAAGATTTCCCAGCATTCTGCCAAGCGGGAATATTGCTATCGATTTTATACTTGCTTTCACGACAACTAGTCTATCAAAGGTGGGTAAGCAGATCATGGTCCGAATTTTCATGTTTTTCCCTTCGCGTGAAGTATATCACAGAAAACATCTCATTACATATTTTGAGATAAATCGGTTCAGAGGTTTGGATGATGTGTTTAAAGGGCCACTCAGAGATTGCCTGAGGAGGGCGCCCTCAATTTCCAAAAAATATCGTGTTTTTTGCATGTTTATAATGATGTCCATATACTAATCACTATGTGAAGTTGCTAAGCTTAAATCAAATTCCTTCATATAGAAAATCACAACTTTGTTATAAAATTCCGGATTCGGAATTTTTGTTATACACAGTATCATATGGGACGTAATACTACACATAAATGTTACTGCATCAAACGAAAAATCCGATTCATCTCAAATTTCGGATTGCGCATTTTAGGTTACCATCTTTACTTCTAGTTGACTATTTTTCATTATTACACAAAAATAATATTTCGAATCTCTGAGTCAGACTTTAAACAAGCCGAACTCGTATTTACGCGATGCATAAACTATGTCCCCGCTGAATTTCGCGATTCATTTGGAAGTGACAACTAACGCACTAATTAAAAATTTGGATAATTAAAACATAACTCGTCCAAAAACTCCATCCATAACTCACCTTACTCTACAAAACATAATCGATGAACTCCAGCCATAAGTCGCCAAAAATAACTTAAGAATAACTAAAACTAAGAATAACTCACAAAAACTGTAAAACGTAATTCACACAAAAAGATGTATGACATTTGCATAACTAAACTGCAAATATAAGGTTCACACAAAAGATGTATGGCCTAAGCTTTTCATGGTAGCGAAGGAATTTCGCACATCCGATGTACCGTTTCAGCGAAAACATTAATCGCGCATATTTTAATTGCTCATTTGCATACCTAAGCCACGCATATATATCATGCACTTTTTCAAAGTGGCGAAAACAATGCATGCCAAAATGTACTTCATGTGGCAAAAGAATTTGCATATCTGATGTACCGTTTCAGTGATACATTGCCAGAATGTTGCTGGGCAAGCTTTGACTAACAACTTTGTGCAAATTAAAATCCGTAACTTATTGCTTAACTTCATTTGTATTCAATTAGCTTCAATTTACCGCGTTTTCAGAAGAAAAACTTAGGGTCAACGACCTATATCATAATGTAAACTGGTTAGTTATTGTGAAAGAGGGCGGGTATTTTGTTACTCAACGAATCGTGGAGGTGATAACAACCTGGATAAACAATGGCTCCGCATACCGGGCCCATTGTAATATCTTAAGGTAATGTTTGCTGAAGTCTATACAATTCCATGGTCACGATATTATGAAAGAGAAATTGAGTGACATTTTATTCAATTTTTAGAAAATGTGGAAGTTTTATTTGGGGCAACAGACGGTATTGTCATGTTAATAATTTATCAATAATTTTACACGGGTTTTGTCTATCCCTTTGAAGGGACTACGGATTGTTATGCAGATTGTTATTTGGTCACGCCCCATAGTCTATAAGGGGGAGTGGTTGCCACCAAGGATATTTTAGCCTTAGGGTGCATTTTTTGAAAAATATTATGCACAGTATGGCTCTAAAACTCGATGTTTATATAAAACTAGTCATTTGCCATCATTCAGAGCTGAAAAACGATGGAAAATCAGATATTCCTAACTTTTTAGCGCAAAAAATTGATGTTGAATATTTTCTGTGGAAAAGTCAAATTTTTGCCGACTCGCGGATTGATGACGTAATTGGGACTAGGTTTTTTGGTTACTTAGTTGGAAAGAGGAGGACCATATTAGCTATCCACTGGTATCAAAATCGTAAGGATCGGGTGCTTTATCACGAATTTCTCGCCCCCCCCCCCCCCCCCCCCCCCCCCCCCCCCCCCCCCAGGGAGTGGAACACCCCCTTGGTAATCAGTTTACAGGAATAGGCTTGATAAGACGAGGGGGGGGGGGCTAATAATTGAATTCAAATGCGAATTGCCAACCGTACCTCGTACCCACGAGTGCTAAATGCGCTCACCAAAGTTCAAAAACCTTACAATTGGCCGTTTAAAGGAGATCATCACGCTAGTTTCTTATTGTTCTCGCTGGGTTAATGGAGGCGGCATGTTGCCAACAAATTAAAGCAGGTGTTGTGATGGAAGTTAGAAAGTTTAAGCCAGAGTATATATGGTTCTCACAAAATGTCACTATACATTCAAAGTTAAATTGCTATCAGCATGTAATGCTCAAGCAAAGTCATTCATGAGTCTCTCAATGCCCTGCATACCAATCACTTGAAATTCCCCGGTAAAATCCTTGAGAACTTCAATAGTATCTTGGATGACACTTTTTTGGCTATTTGGCCAGCTGGATGGTGATGGTGGACAGGTGGGACTTCAATTGGCTCTACTCTTAATTGGGATACTGTAGTAAAATCTTTACTCCGAAGTAAGGATGCCAACTCGTTATTTGTATTGAGGTTTAATCTGTGAAGTAGTTCTTTCTTTATTAATAAAAGTCGCTCTTAGACCATGTTTAATAACATCATCAGGGTGCACAAACGATAGACATGACGTAGCATGGCCGCGAGCATGGCCAAAAACGTCCCCCCCCCCCACATGGCCATAGATTATGGTCACATGGATGCGCCCATCAGTTCCAAACGATTTCATTTTGTCTCCTATTAGCTCATTAATTTATTGTAATATCACCAATGTGGAGAATCGTTTCAACAGAATTTAATCACATATTTAAACAAAATTAGCGTGTTATGTCCCTTTAATCGGTTCTATGGACGTCGTTGGCGTTCCGTACTGTAATGACAGCTTCATTGCTGATTTGTTGCCTTCTCCACGATATCCATCTCTCCAAGTCTGCTGCCCTACCCAGTTCATTTGACAAATTGGGATGTACAGGTTTAATCTCACGAACCTTATAACTGTTATCTCATATTATTTATGCAATACCCTTTACACACCAACAATTAGCCGTGTGGCCAAAAGATCTGAATCTATATAATACATCAATAATTATTATGAAATTGATTGGTTCCTGGTACTGTAATAACGTCATGATGGTTTTTCAAGAATTTGGTATTCCAACACTCAATTACGATGCTAAATAATTATCAATACACTCAAGACTATCCTGTATCACTATTAAGTCTCACACAAACTAGAGTTAAGTCTCCACTCTTTAGGCTTGTATAGTTTCCAGATTCAAATGTTTGCAGTTCACGAAGATACGCTTTCACAGTGGAGATTTCAAAATGATTTTCGATAACTGGTGACGCGGTGTGAATCTATTCATGACACTGACTGATAATCATTAGTTTCACAATGTCTGTCACTGTAGTGGATTCTTTTTTCTGGCCCTGTTTATTTTTGGGGGGCAATTGAACTGTCCCACAAAGATTTGGAGTAGGTTTATCATCTCATTTCCTGGGACCCTTTAATGATGATTACAAGGGCAAGTTACGTGTGCAATCTCGTACTTACTATACAGGGCTCAACATTAAAAAAGGGCTCTAAATTGAAAATAGTTCCCTCAAGATACTTTTTTTTACAACTAACATATATCGATAGTTTGAAACCCAGGATTACGAATCCGGAGGGTCGTAAAATTCGCAGGGACTGCAAAAAAAATAGCTATACGCAATAAAGATGCCGTCTTAAATTTAAGTGAAAAAAAATAAAATTGTTACAATTTTAGTTTTTCTGGCATATTTGAATAGAATATATATCAGGCTTTCATATTTAACTTTATTGAGCTTTAATGATACTTGCATTTTGTGGTAGAGGACTTTTAATTTTATTTCTTCCATTGACGCATGTACAAAACTAAAAATTTCAACTGCGAATTTCTCAAAACGCAATTTCCCCTGTTTTTCCGGTGTCCTTAAAATACTGGCTATATTCTCTGGGTAAGCACATACTTTTCTAATTTATATCACATTTTTTTCATTATTTTCATATATCTGATGCTGTTCTTAGAAAGACAAATCTACTTTATTTCAAAATATCTACATTTATGCTGCCTATTGACCACAATTATGACGTCATTAAAATTTGGTTCAACGTGTAAAATATGGATTTTTGTTTTATTGCTTAATAATGATACTTTGTAGCAATATCTTTAATTCAAACATTTTTAAAGCTTCCAATGATCTTATTTGGCCATTGATGAACGAAAGAAAAAATAAATTTTACTTGTTTGTCAATATAAAAATGAATTTAAATCCACTCTTTATCGAATTATATATTTAACAACTTTTTTAGCTCCATGAACCTACGCTTTTACATTGATGTGTGATTATTAAAGTTATTGGCAATTGTTTAAAGGGTTTTAGGTATACTTTAAGGGAACATAAATGTGAACCTATCATTGTCAAAATGTTTATACTAGGACGCCCTCTGTTGTTTTACCATAGGCAAAGTACTACCGTCTGCAGTGTCCTAGACACTGTTGCCTACTTCAGTAATTTCAAATTTCAGTGATTTCAGAATTCACTAAAACAGTGTCTAATGACACTGTTAACATCTTTTTAAGTCTGAAGTTACTGGTTTTTTATGCTTTTTCTCTTACCTACATTAACCCCCATCTTACCAAGAGGATGGGCGTGCCCCCCCCGTGAATTTTCTTTGCGCTAAACATGCCAAAAGCTTTCGGTTAATCTTTTTCCTCATCGTCCTTTCCGGTCATTTTAGTGACATACGGTATAACATTCACCGGTTTAGGGCCAGCCGCCAAAGTCGAAAGGTGGGCGGGGGAGTGGTGGTTGCCACCGAAAAACAATATGGTACATTAACTTTTTTGTAAAACTAGTCTATATAATTAAACTGAAAACCACATGAAAATCCGATATTTTTAGCACTCAATTGGATTTGCCTATTTTTCTGCAGAAAATCCATTTCCGCTCGCGCTCCGCAGACCGTATTACGTATTGTGACGCCATACTAGGTATTTGTAATCTTTGTGTTTTGACCCCCCCCCCCCCAACACACACACACATGACAAGTGTGGAAAGGGTTAAGGGACAGGAGGAGATTTTTTTTTCGAGGATAACGAATTTGTTCCTTTCTCATTTGTACTCAGTTGTAGAACACCTATCGATAACGTTTTCCAAGGTTTATGAGACAAACAAGTAAAACGCAATCCAAAAACTATGTCCTTTTTACTTGCCCTGCAATCGTAATCGTCTCCATAGAAAGTATGCTTGATTTTTTTTTGTCGTGCACGACCGAAAATTCTAAATCATCATCTGAAATGATCTTATATCTAAGACGGTGTATTCAGCCCTTTTCACTTCAAGTGTGATCTAATACACGGTAAGCATTTCCCAATATGTAAAAAAACGGGTTTGAAAAAAAAATGGGGGGGCACTTTAATTCTGGAATGTCCGTATCGTCGTGGTGCTACGGTCTCTGCACCACCCGTGGGTTGCATAAAACAACTTCGCCGTTGGAATTTTTTTACCAAACTCTGGTCATTGACGAAGGTTATCAACATAACCACATAACAGGAATAATTAAAATCGGTTATACAGATATAAATAGGGGTCCAAAAACTGATATTTAAGACGTGTAGCAAAAAATGAGCAATCACTCTTATGAACGATTTTTTTAAAATTTACTCATAATAGTAGGACATAAAATACAATTTATGAATGAAATAAAAATTTCAAAGACGTTTTAACGATTTAAGAGGGCCAAAACGATTCTTGAACTATGGCAACAAAAAATGCTTTTTATAGCCATGAGTATAAACGCTCTCTCGCCCCGATTTGAATTCTTTTCCACCAAATATGCGCAAAAATATGGCTTTCAAGTCAAATGCCCGCAATATTAGGTCGATGTTAAATTGTATTCAAATGTCAATATGCCAGCCTAATCTTCAAACAATAGGATACAAACCGAACAGATGTAAACCTGGCCACACCGATACCACAATAGATAATTCAACGTCAAAATGGAAAACTAAAAAGCCACTTTAAACAGTTTAAACCAATAAATGCCGTAACCAGCAGATTTCAGAAGCTGATAAGCAGTGAATTTATGATGCCTACTACCGCTTTGAGGACTTGTTAAAGTTGCAATTAGGCTTCTTGACATCAGGAAGAACACTGCCTGTACATCATCGTAAAACTGAAGGCAGAGATGATTTCATTTGTGACTGGCGAGGTAAGACATATGGCAGTGTAGATTCTTGAAGAACCTCTTTGAGTTCACACGCTTCGCGGCAAATCAATAACGCTGACTCCGAGTACTATCCTGCATATTCCTTTGAATCTCTCACAACACCTGGCAAATGTGTGACTGGATATATGATCGTGAAGAAGTTTGGAAATAATCAAATCATGATCAATTAGATTTATAGAGCGCCCTTTCAAGTCAGGCTAAGCGCTATATAGAAGAAAAAAGAAGAAACAACTTATAAATTATGGAATAGGTGGGATTTCATTCAGTTGGCGTCTGCAAAGTGGTTATGTTTGTCTTGTTACGGAGCTCAAGAGTAAGGCATCCCAAAGGCGGGGACAGCGATGGAAATGCCCGATCGCCTGCCATCTTTCTTTTCTGGAACTAGGAACATCAACAACTGACAGCAGTGCTGGAACGAAGAGATAGGAGGTCTGTCAACATGAAACTAAAATGATTCTATAGAGCCCCCGGGATTGATGAATGAAAGCTTTATGTTAAAAGAAGATATTTAAAGTGATGGACTTTTGGGCAATGGCAACAATGCAGAGACGTAGGATAGGTGACATGAGTGCGCTTGGGCTGTCTCCTAAATATAGCGAACAGATTTAGGGCAGAGCGAAAATTCCACGTCGAAAGCAACTTCGGCTCCAGTAATCAACCTGGTTGATGAAGGAGGAAGTAAACAGTAACTCATCTACATAGATTAAAAAACCCTCGTCTCCCGAAGGTGGGGGGGGGGGGGGTGTTACCACCCCCCCCCCCCCCCCTTCAGTTTTTTTCCCCGGCTTGCTAAAACCCCTGTTTGGTGCCAAATATTTAATTGGTTTGTCAATTGAATGTTCCCTCCTTTTAATATCACAAAAACAAACATCCACCGGGTAGAGGTAAGATACAGGGTGAGCCCAAGTGATCGATAGGGGGGGGGGGGGTGGTAACCACCCCCCCCCCCCCCGGAAGAGAAGTACCAAAATGTCTAACACATTACCGGAACATCACTATCATTTGATTTGGTACCATAGATAGCTTTGGTCTCCCTCTTTCCTTGATACCAAATTGAGTACCAACATGCCTAGCTTAACGTCACAATGACTTCATAAGTTCGCATGTCAGCAAACTGCCCATTTCCATAGACACACACAGTGAAAAATTTAATTTTCGCCAAAAAGTTTAGGAAAATCAGATTTCATAGCGTTTTTTGACTCTACTTGATGGGAAATGACAGTTTTATATACGAAGATGATATAGAGCTATATAGGGTGTTTGAGTCGCTACAATTGCGAAATATCAATTTTCCATCCTAATATTCGTATTTTCGTCTTTCCTCAACATATTACGTCATGGTGACGTCATAATGGGATGTTAGTACTTATTTTTGGTACCAATGGAAGAAGAAACTCTAAGGCTATCCTTTGTACCAAATTTATACCAGGAATCGGTGTTCAGTAAACGAAAATCACAGTGGGGGGGGGTGGTACCACCCCACCCTTCGGGAGTTTTGTTTTACAAAAAAATGGCTTCAGGTAGCCGAGCTGTAATTAAGGTGGCTGTGAAGTCATGAACTTAGTCAAAGGTCAGTTTTTTAGTTTTTTATGTTTAACGGCATTAACATGTTTTCTTTCCAATCTTTTACAGAATCTCTATATATATATTTTATTTTTCCTCATATTTTTGTTCATTTTCTTTATTACTATGTGACGCCTTTTTGACCAGAACAATCACATGGGCTGAACTGCAAGGGCGGTAATTGTCGCGTATTACGCAATAGGCGCCTGTGCTATTCGGCGCAAGCGATCTAATGAGCGCATCAGAAAACGCCTTGATGCATCGTTTCGATATAAGCGCACACCCATGGTACCTTGTATGCAATTGTAACATGGTTGCCCACGTGAGTTGCGTTTGCAAACAGAATGGGATTTAAAATTTCACGATTTGCGCTATTAAATTGTTGAATTTTGATTCATGCTTATCCAGATGAAGCATTTGACCTGGTGCAGAAGCCGTGTGAAGAATAAGAGATGAAACGCTTGTGGTTTGGAATAAGGCTATATTTTGTAGCGAAATGAGACAATATGGACCAAGTGGCGGATTTTCTCTGTTCACTTTCGTCTAGAATTCCGTGATTTTCGGTTCCCAGTTACTCGAAATCCATATCAGCGACAGGTAAGAAATGAAATCATCGTATAGTGCATATCAAATCTAGGTCGTATTTTTTAGTTTTTCATTTTGGTAAAAATCGTGATTTATGTCAAGCTTTGAACATCTTGGCCGTTGTTCAATTGGAAACACCCGCGGTTTTTGGCTTTTTTTGGCACATCATATATATCGTGCCGAATTTGAAAACAAGGGAAATACCGACCCTAGCACGATGACTCTGAAATAAAAACGAACCAGGCACATTTTTTATAACATTTCTATATTTTTTATAGGGAACCAAAAAATGATTGGAAATACTCCATTTTTAATCTGATTTTTTCTCAAAAAAAATACGTATTTTGGGAAAAAATATTATCAATGTTGGATTCCTTGATGATCCCTTTTCCTTCTCAAATATTTATACCCTTTATATATGTTGGAACCCCAATTAATAATATACGCAAAAACAGTTTCCTTTGAATTCCTGACTTCACAGACACCTTAAGCAAGAACAAATTTGCAGTTAGCGGGTTGATATGTGAACTTCCTAAGGTATCCGATTGTCACTGGACGGACTCACGTCCTTGATCTTCGACCACGCATGAGCTCGTGGCAGAGCGAGGCAGCCCAACCTTCCAGATAATGTAGAGTGAGATACCTCCTCCGAACTCACCGTTCTTGAACATTGTTCAGACCGTTTCTCTCTCGAAACCTTCACGGAAGGTAAGTTGACAATGTTTCGAGGTGAATTTCAAATCACAGCTACATGAACAGCGCATGTCAACGTTGGCGCAGATTGCAGACATAGTGTCATCGTGATCACTCGCTAAATGAGTCGTCACTGCTTCGGGAGGATGCCCTCACCTCTTTGCCATAAAAAAACCTTTGAACACACTGTCCCTGTAAATTTCATATGAAAATAATTGTGGATAAAATTGTACATTATAATGACTTTAATTTTACATTACCTTACATCATTTGAGGGAGGAATTGGCTTTGGAGGTATGAAGATCACCAACCCTCGATATGCTGTGACATTACGCTGGTGTACATGCAAGCAGGGAGAAGCCTGATGGGATTCTACTTTAGCGTGGTCCAACATACAAGTGAAAAGAAGGTCTGATGTTGAACACAAGAAGACCAAAATAATCCCTGGGGGGGGGGGGCACTTTTATTCCAAGGTGGAGAATCATGCTCGTGTACAAAACGCGTAATAGGGTCGTTTTTTGAGATCAGGCGATTTTTGTACGCGCGTACATGGTTTAGGGTATCAAAATCGTCACAAATTCAAAATAAGGGTATGCTTTTTCAAGTCCAAAAAACGTGTTAAGGGCGTGATATTTTGAGTACTTGTAAAAAATTACATTGAAATGCTGGAAAATATTGGGTTTTGTTCCCGATTTTCTTCTGATTTCACATAATAGTTTCCCCGAGTGATGTTAAAACCGCTTTCAACCTTATGTTTAAAGCTTATTTTCTCTATGGCTTGTCCGTCTCCTACACTAAGAATGATCGTTAATGTAGGCCGATGTGCGTAGAACAGATTAGGGTCTGTCTCTAATTATGGCATCAAAATAAGGTCATGGATATTTTAGTCGCGTTTTTACTTCATGAAAAAACTCAATTACGACAACACCCGATAAGACCCATTAATTTCAAAGAAATAGGGACACCTTTAAAAAAGACTTGAAATTTAAATGTAATGGATTTAAATTTAGACATATTAAGGGCCTGAGATAATGCGCAAATTGATGTTTTAAACAAATAGTAAATAACAAACTTCAGTGAAATCATGTGTAAAAAATTTCCTTTATCAGGCAGTTACAAAAGAGCCTATAGCCTTGTAAGTGGTGTTAAAGGTCCATTTTATAAAACATACTCAGTTAGGGTAGCAAAATTATGCCAAAAATTGTTAGGGTGTATTTTTAAACTTCCATGCCAAATTACTTGTTTTAGGGTTTTAAAATTATTAAACCAAAACACTGTGAAGGGTAGCAAAACCAGGCCCAAAGTACTTGTTTAGGGTTAGCAAACAAAATCAAACCGAAATACGTGTTAGGGGTATTTTTCTTGTCAAGTGAATACGCGCTTAGGGTATACGTTTGGGAGGCCATTAACACAGCATGATATCCACCTTGGAATACAAGTGGCCCCCCCCGGGAAAATACTGGTTCTGATTCACACGAACTGACGATGCCTTTGTCTAGATGGTCAGCTGTGATTGAAGAAAGAATTTGTGGACCTTGGTTCGCCTCATTAACAACCAAGGGCGACAACCAGTACCGCAACAAATCAAGAAGAAGATAGCTATTGCAAGGAACACCACCCAAACATGATAAACATCGAAGGTAGAAGAGTTTCAACTTGCGGCGCTAAGGGCAACTGTCGTCAGTGTTGCCATATGGAATTGAATCTAACTAAAAGTGATAACAAACGCATCGATTCGTGTGGGAAATGTGGTGTTATAGGAGGGCTATGTGGATATTTGGCAGGACATAAAGAACACATGAAGGGTGTTGGAGGAAAGATTAGTTCATGCCTGGTATTAAGAAGAAAACCTATAAGAGAGAGGGGAAGGAGGAAGCTGAAATATTTTGGTACCATTATCATGATTATGAGAAGATGAGAACAGCATTGAGAAGCAAATAATTCAGGGTGCCGTGTGAAAGGTCGCGGTGGAAGAGGTCGGCCCCGGCAACAGCTTTGACAGCTGAAAAGGAGTGAACTGAAAGGAGTTGGCAAAAGCTACAATTATTTAGCTAGGGACCGCGGAAATGGCGAGAGAGAAAGAGAAGAGATTACATCATGCATCTATATATTGATGTATAGAAGATAAATGGGCGGAATTCCTTGGTAATAATTGATTTAAGAATATGACGTGAAACGTAGATTTTGTAGTGGAAGTCGCATCTCAGTCGTGACCAATTTGAACATCCACACATTTGAAATCACTATGTAAATTTGATTTCCCTAGTGGACGTCTGTATGTGGATATGGGACCTAGCAAGTGGACATTCGATTTCACTATTTTGATATTTTGATACCTAGTGGATATTTCGGACATTAATATATTTTTATGCCCTATTTCGGACATTTGATTTAGCTATTTTGATATTACGTCAAGTGGGTATAGAATATTCCAGGGAGTGTCGCCAGACAAGATCTAAACATTCTGTACTTGATTGGATGGTCCATTTTGAATACAATACAAATATGACAAAACGCCGTGAAGCAATGGAGGTATATCAGAAGAAAAAAATCAGCAGAAAGACAATTCTTCTTTACTCTATATGGGTGTTATGGGTTTCCTTGCATCTTGGATGATTCGAGAGCTCAAATTGCACCTGGCAGAGGATGCATCATCCAGCATGGTCTTGCGTAGTGCTAAACTAATTGCCATTTTTTTTTACCTAAAACCCCATCTATCTGAAATGGTGGATGGACGGACGATTGTTATGGGAAAAATTTTCCTATAATGATGGTGCTTATTGAACCCAAACATGCAAATGCCAAGAAACGGAAGTCTTGTGGGTGAAAGCAAAACGTCTAAATACCTGAAAAATTGCAATGTGCAAAAAACGTGTCAAGGGACCATTGACCGCGCTTGGTGGACTTACGCAGCAAGACACAGATGAAGATGAAGAGTATCGTAGAAGTCAGGCCATGCCCACCTACTAGCAGGCAACGGGAAAAGGGGAAGGCACAGAGGAATTTTTTGACATTGTGAACACAACACTGTGCTGGTTATACTAAAGTAATCAAACATAGTAGGTCTGAAGACCTAGAGGATTTACACAAGGAAAGCTCGGTCCCTTATGCCAATGATCATTGATGATGGGATGAAGATTCTTTGTCTGCTTTCCATAAACATGGTTGTTCAAATATTTACCAAAACTCTACGGAAACATTCTTAAGGTTGGCTTAGTAATACCAAAATATAAGAAAAAAAGATAAGTTAAACTAACAAGATAACAAGATTAAGAAATTGCTATAACCTCAGTATTTGAGTAAATGTTTACCTTATAATTTTGCCGGTAATAAAACGACAGAGGGCGTGCTAATGTGAATATGTGACAGATCTCTTCACTTTCCCCTTGCAGTATGAACAAGTTGTCAAATGTATGTAAACAAATAATTGTTGTAAAAGCATTCCAGAAATTTCGGTGGAAAATATTCAACGTCGAAGGAGCTTAAGTGTTAAAAGTACATTTCGAGAAAAATGAGTTTTAAGTTATATTTTATACAGACTTCAATGGCAAATTTGTATTTTTACGATCATCAATGGTAAATAATATACTGCAAACTTGAGAGTGACTTTAACTTAAGATATTGAGGCAAGATATTCATATTAAGCAATAAAATAAAAATCTGTTATTTTTTGCAGATGAGTCAAATTTTGATGACACTCATCAACTTGGCCAAAATAGACGACAAGGATGAATATATTGACAATAAACCCAATTTTCTTTTGAGAACATACACAAGTATATGGAACAGTTCAAAAATGTGCCTTAAATTATCAAACATGTGTGCTTACCAGAGAAAATATACACTATTTTAGAACCCACATAACAGAGAAATTGCGTTTCGGAAATCGCACTTAAAAATTCCTGATTTGACATAATTCAATGAATGAAATTAAATTAAAGTTCTCTCATCAAAGTTTAAACCGGATATGCTTTCAATCAAAGTCATATGATATGGAAAGCTTCACTCATTTTATTAATATGCCGAAAACATACATTCACAAATTTCAGTTTTTTTCACCAAAATTTTGATGACGGTCCTTTATTACGTAATATCTATTTTTTGCAATCCCGGCAAATTTTACGACCTCTAGGTTCGTAATCCTGAGGTTTTAAACTATCATTAATGTTACTCTACAAAAAATTTCTTTCGAGGTAACTCCTCGCCTTTCTGTGGTGTCCTGGAGCCCTGACTATACGCGAGATGGTCCCTGATGCTGTTCGCCTACTCTGCAACCCGATTTTTATGCGCTAAGTTCGTCATACACAATAATGGATGTAACCTTTTGAAGATAACAAGCTGTTTTGCCTAGATTTTGTGAATTTTTGCGCGCAAAATGGACATCAAAAAAGTGGGGCTGTTGTCCATATTAATAATTTTTCAATTGCCCACTAATCAATGTTAACTTTTAACAGATATAAATTGAATCACTTTTTCGACATCTGGAAAATAGTTAATATCAATTTTTTACACATACATGACGGAAAATGAACATATCATTGTCACAACAGCATTGTTAGTGCATTGTAACTCCACACTACGGTGTCCTGTTGGGGCAATTTTACAATCGATTGCATGCATCTGATGTAAACCATATGCGAGTCCTACTGAGGACACAGCTCATTTTAAATTTTTGGATCTTTACTCAAAACAAATAACCAAAAGGTCTACCTTTTGGGGCCCATTTGTGGAAGAGTGGCGGACCTAAAAACGCACACCTATTGCTTGCAACTGTTTCTTTCTTTTCTTCGGTTTGTTTGTTATTTTGTTCCTCGTTCGTTTGTTATAGATAGCTCCCCCATTTTCTCAATTCACGTCATTGTCTTATTCCACTATAAAGTTATAATAAAATGAGATTATAGCATTATAAAATCATCTACTACTCCACTTTTTGGAACGGGGGACTAGTGTAAGACCTGCTTTACCATATATCTCTGGGCACCATCTTTACACGTATCCACAACACTTGACAACTGATAATTGCTATTATGAAGAAATGATTTTCCTGGCCGCAATAAAGTTTGATTATATTGATGACGATTCCTTTTGAATGTGTCAGTGTTAATGAATTTTTTTTTGAGGAAGTGGAATAATTTGCCTAGGTATAATGGCTGTTTCTATGACACCAACTCCATGCGAATTGTTTTCTAATCATAAATCTGGCAATAAATCTCCAACACATAAGTCAACTAGGATTTAATAGGCAATGTGTCGATTTGTAGAATTCAAATATGGTAAGCATTTGACATGTTTCTAATAGATATAGATATACGTACTATTCATAATGATTCATTCTTATCTTGATCTTGATAAAGCATCTAAGATAAATTCAACACACAGCTTTCATGTGTTATCCAACAATTTCTGAAATAAAATATATGGTATATAGGTGTATTAATATTGTTCTAGCCTGGAGGGATGTGGAACAGGAGGAAAAGTTGTGTGATGATGTGAGTCAGTGAAGGAGTTCACATACCTAGGGGATAAAGTTAGTGGGGGTGGTGGATTTAGGGTGGGCTGTGACAGCGAGAGTGAGTATGGGTGGGTGAAGTTTAGGGAACTGTGGGAGTTTGTGCAAGGGGAAAGATTCATTTGAAGATGAAAGACTGGGGATAATATTGTGTGAGATCAGTGATGCTGTATGGAGTGAGACGTGGTGTCTGAGTGAAAACGATCTGGGGATTTTGAGGTGACAGAGAGATTC
>JAMKCH010013201.1:0-27492 GCA_023653785.1 Ophioderma brevispina
CGACGGAATCAATTGTAGTACCTCATTTGCTTCCATGGGACTTCTATGTGAAACATTTACCGTGAAGTGACACATATTACATACCGGCCGATTTCATTGGTTATACTTCAAGATATATAATGTGTTAAGCCAATCAGAGGCATGGTAAGAAAAACTTAAATGATTGTACAGATATATAGAAGGTATATTGTGATTGGTTACTCAGAGGTTACATCATGCTATATCATGTTTTAAGCCAATCGGAGATACTGTAAGAAAGATGGTAGACCTTGGGGCTTAAATGTAATTAGTTTGTGGATGGGTAGCACAAGAGTGATTAAATTGGTCTAAAGATCACATTTCCTAATAATGTTAGTTAAACCAGTATTAAATCCGGTTTTGTCCCCGCTAACGGGGGTGGCCGGATTCACCTCACACTTAGCAATACTGCTGTGTGAGGATTTATTGGAGCAAAAGATAATTGACTGGATGCCATTCCTGACACCAATCCACAGTTTTTGACGGTGGGGCTGAGCCTTTGGGCAACCATGCCCACCATGCAAGGCAGCATACATGTGCTGGATGGTCCCCATTAGCTCTCCAGAGCTCACACCCTTAGAAACCTGAGGTGACAGTTTATCCTCCAACAACTCGGCCCTGGGACAGGTAGTACTAGGATACCAGTAACAGGCCCTCAAAGGAAACCTGACCTCAATACCAGTAGCAGGCCGTCAAAGGAAACCTGAGGTCACATCAAAACAATTTCAAACCAAAAGTATATGTGTTTTCGTTTTACATTTCTGCAGGTTTTCAGCTCTCAGATGTCAAAAATCACCAAATACAGGGTTTTTCATATTGTTTAAGTTTTGAATTTTTCTGGCAAATTCTACATCCTATTTTCATTTTGCCTGCAGATTATGAAAGCAGGTGTATACTTCCATAATATTCTTGCTGCGGGTATCAAGGAAATATCCATAACTCATATAAAAGTATTCTTTTGTCAATAATAGTTTTAGCTACCCATGGGACCATCCTTAAAAGGACACAATGGCATGAAAAAATATTCAGACATAATGAAATGCACCCTTACTGAAATCACTTCCACAAATTTGAAAACAAATTTGGAGGTTTACATTCTGTAAAAACAAAAACAGCAAGAGTTTCTGGCATTTCCTTGCAATTCCTGTCATAGTCCATTAGCTGCCATCATCGGATTTTCCATTCATTGCACCCAACTGGTGATTAATTTTCCCATCTATCACCTTGAAGGGGATGTCCCCCTGACTAGGATGAGGTATGTTTCCGCCCCGAAAAGCTGCACGTTAGCGTGTCCTGCCCATTTCAAAATGGCCTCCATTGTTTTATGTAAAACCGCCATTATAATTTCAATACGGATAGAAATTTTATCCACGGCTACGCGATATCAAGTTTTTAACTTCCTAGAGGGGGCTTACACATCTGGGCGTCCAAGATGGCCGCTGCAAGGAGGCATATTTTGCTAAATGAACTTAAAATGGCAAATTGTTGAAATAAGAACCTGGGTGATATTTTGGGAGCTCCAAAAAGAATTTATGGCATTTATATTTTACGTACAGGCTTGTTTTTAACACTTACTGTGCTCAAGTGATCGAGATCTCGATCAAAACATGTGGCAGGTATTATAAAATGCTGCCTTTGTGTACATAAGAGGTGTTAAAGATGGCGGTGATTATATTCACTCTAGGGTACGTAAATCAGGAAGAAAAGCAGCCCTATCCATCTTTTCGATGTTATTAACCCTAACGCGAACCAGACGCATTGAGATGCAACGAAACCGTGGTATCGGTCGGAAAATGTTTCTCATTGCATCTCGCCCGTCAACAACTAATTTTGTCGCGAAAATGACTCTCATTGCACCTCATTGCATCTGGGACGTCTTCCCGGAAAATGATGCGATGTTCCTCGTTGCATCTGGGACGTCTTTCCGGAAAATGACGCGATGTTCCTCGTTGCATCTGGGACGTCTTTCCGGAAAATGACGCGATGCTTCTCGTTGCATCTGGGACGTCTTTTCGGGAAAATGATGCGATGCTTTTCATTGCATCTCGGATGGTTTGCCCGCAGAAGGCGCAATGCTTCTCATTGCATTCGCACGCGATGCTTCTCGTTGCATCTGGGACGTCTTTCCGGAAAAACCACGTACCGGTCGGAAAATGTTTCTCATTGCATCTCGCCAGTCAACTATTTTTGTCGCGAAAATGACTCTCATTGCACCTCATTGCATCTGGGACGTCTTCCCGGAAAATGACGCGATGTTCCTCGTTGCATCTGGGACGTCTTTCTGGAAAATGACGCGATGTTTCTCGTTGCATCTGGGACGTCTTTCCGGAAAATGACGCGATGTTTGTCGTTGCATCTGGGACGTCTTTCCGGAAAATGACGCGATGTTTCTCATTGCATCTCGGCCGTTAACGACTATACGCTATACTTATTCCTGTGCCGGGAAAAGGTCCGAGATACAATGAAACGCAAAATTTGTTTCTCATTGCATCTGGGCTGTTAAAAAAAATAGAATGCTTCTCGTTGCATCTGGGACGATGTTCGGCAAAACCACCCGGTCCCGGTTAGGGTTAAACAACACCTAATAATGACCCGAAATCATTTCCAAGATGTAAAAAACATTAAAGTGGGGTATTGACTTGTCCAAAAGAGTGCTGTGACTATAGCTGGTTACTACTTGGGCTATATAACGCAGTTTAAACTGACTCTATAATAGTTCATAGGAGGCAGGGATGTAGCTACAGTGGGCGGTGGTGGGCAGCAGAGCCCACCACTCAGCTTCAGAGCCCACCACTAAACACCAATTTTAACCCTAGAGCCCACCACTCAAAGAGCAAAAAATGCACAATTTTAATCATTTTATGCAAATATTGACAATTTTAGGCATAACATTATAAAATATGTCAAATTTTCATCAAATAACACCCACCACTAAAAATGTGCTAGCTACAACCCTGATAGGAGGACAACAGCTCATATCAACCTGATACAATAAAATCATAATAAATGGGTGTGGACTGTATTTAAGGACTACTCAGTGACGTCATATGTGTTTCCCAGTAAAAATAAAAAATATGGTTATGAAGAAGTGAAAAAGTTGTCTATATGAAGAAGGAAAATTCAAATATGGTGACCTAACTCTCTTTCGAGCACATCAAGTGCTATCTTTATTTCTGACTTGTACCACCAGCTCTTTCTCCCTCTCTACTGCCGAGATCATCTTCCTTCTCAGCGTGAAATAGTGTTGAGTGGTCTGCAATTGTCCAGAAGTACGAGAGAAAATTGCGGGAAAATGTTATCAATGGTTTTTCTTATGGTTCTTATTATGTCGAAAAAGATGTGCATTGGTGTTTTTCTTCTTGATTTATGTCCCCCAGAGCGGGTATAACCGCCGCCATCATGAGTTAAGATCATGTCCGCAATATACAAATGTCATTAATTCTCTTTTTGGTGCTCTCAAAATATTACTCTAATTTTTACCCTATCAATTTGGCAATTTTAGTACATTTAACAAAATATGCCTCCTTCCGGCGGCCATATTGGACACTTAAATATTTAAGCCCACTTCGGATAGAACTTTATTTCGTTTAGTCCTGGATAAAGTTCCTATATATAATGAAAATACAATAGCAGTTTTTCATAAAACAATGGCGGCCATTTTGAAATAGGCAGTACGCGCTAATGTGCAACATTTCGGAGTGGAAACATACCTAATCCTAGTCAGGGGGACACCCCTTCAAGGTGATATATTGGAAAATTAATCACCAGTGGGTGCAACAAACTCAAATTTTAAGGCCCGTACAGAAACTGGCTTATGGACTATCATGGAAAATCAAGGTGGTGTTATCCCTGCCGTAATTTACAGTGTATCTAGCATACTTTGACACAATTCAAAAAGCATTCAGACCAGGATTCAGACATTGTACTTCAGGCTTGTTGTAAGATATTGATCGACAAATGAAAGGTGGATTATATCCGGTATTAGCACGTATACAATAGGAATGGTCTGTGAGCTGATGACTGCATGCTTTTCAAGTTTGATAAAATGCTGGCAGTAATGTCGGAATCCTTGGTTGAGAAGTGAAGCTTACAAGGAAAATAATTAGTTTTCTCTTTTTTTCAAATTTGTGGAAGTGATTTCAGTAAGGGTCCATTTTATTATGTCTGAATATTTTTTCCTGCCATTGTGTCCCTTTAAAGAGTATTTGTGATGTTTTTAATACTGGAATTTATGTTTTTCAAGTCTAAAAGTTTACTTGTGTTTAGAAATACGGTTCCATTTTCTAGACTGAGATCTTCCTCAATAGTGTGTTAATCCAGCCACTTTCCTTGTGCAGGATATGATTTTTCCTGCAGAGTTCTTTCTTGTAGCAGCTCTCTAAACGTAGTAAACATTTGGACTTGAAAAACATTTCTTATATTACCTTTCACTACCATGCAGTCCTGATGTGAACTTATATTATTTATTGTATTATATTACTTATATTATTTAAAGCTAGTCCTGATATTGTTTTGTTTTAATTTTTTTGTTTCAACACAGAGGACTTTGCGCTTCAAGCCAGGGTACTAAACAAACCGTACGACATCTTTGGCTGTTGGCTCAATAACTCCTACCTACTCTCTGGTAATCTTCACTATCTAGGCCATCTATCATCCTGCTCAGCTTTGTGGCTCAACAAAGCCACTCAAGAAGTCGACTCGGAGCAAGAATCTGTGGTCATGAGACTCTTCAAGTTCCTCAACATAAATGCGAGCACGGTTAGAAGCATCACCGTGGCGAACTGTAGGAATCTTGGGCGGGGGGAGGAATTGAGAACCAAGGTGCAGCACCGGCCGGAGAAGATGGACTGTGAGCCCAAGCAACCGGGGCCTTGTGGTAGCAGTGTTAGCATGGCAATGCAAAGCTCCAGTGAGAGCGAAGTTGATACCAAGGCCAGTGCATACGAGAGTGATACGGAGATGACTGCGAGCGAATCGGAAGTCTTGCAGAAAAATGGTAATGGTTGCCATGGGAACGGAGATGGGTTGCAGCAGGAGACTGCCGCAGAAGCGCAGGAGTCTCTAAATCTCATACATCAAAGTAAAAGTGAACCTTGTTTGCCATTGGGTAATGGCAGTGTGGGGAAGACCCAAGGGAGAAGTAGTGGACAGAGTTCTGTTGATAGTAATGGCGCCTCGGGCAAAAGTGGTATTCAAGGGGCGTCAGGATCAAAACCCATCAAGCGTCCATGCCCGCAGACTGTGCAACAGAGAAGCTCGCCGGTCAAGAGAGATGTGAGTGATGTTAGTGGATCACCACCAAGCACACTACGCAAAAGCCTTAGGACAGATGTAGAAGGGAGTAAGGATATTCCCCACGATACTCCGAGTACAAGTAGTGCCGGCAGTGATCACCAGGCACAACTTGGTGAAAGTGATACATGTTACACAGACTATGGTCCCGTGTGAGGCAGGCGGAGATTAGACGTGGCGGCCACAATCTGGACGAAGAGTTACTTAAGATACTAATTGACGGCGATCCCGACACAGTGCCGAATCGCAGTTAGATACGCCCGGTTCAGACAGCCCCATGTTGTCGCTGTCGGACGGTGCGCAGCTGGAAATGGCGGGCATAAATCCGTCGGTAGATATGAGTGGAGAGCTTTTGAATCCCCGCGAGTCTAATGACGTGCAATCGGCAGCGGTCAGCTCTCGCTGCAGCTCCACTGACACGGTGTTGTCGAGTCCCGACGTGGATCAGACTTCAGCTGCTTCATTGACTTTTGCCGCAGAAAGTGGCAGTGCTAGTGATATAATCCGAGCCTGGGGAAAACAGTTTACATTTGGTAGTACGGACAGTCTGGACGACGAACCGCCGATACATTATCCGGAACGGAGGCGAGGATTCAGTGATCCCGAAGTGCTAGCTCGCCTCCAGCCAACCTTGCCAGAATATGAGATCGACGACACTAGTAATCTTTCAAGTTCCAGCATGTCAGACTCTCAAGATTTTTCCCATCGCACTAAAGTCCGTCGGCGTAAAAATGTTGCGAAAGACGAAACAAAGCACTTGATTTTCACCCGTGGATCCCAAGCGTACACACCACATCAAATCGGTATCAAGAAGATCGAGCCACAGAATAGTAATACCTTGAGGGGGCCGCTTGGGGCTAGCAAACAGGAAGGTCAAAGGTCGAGGTCTGAAGGCAATAATGACCCCAATGACTTTGACAAAGTGGACTACGTAATTGAGCTGAATGGTCATGCTATAGGAATGGCTCTTTCTCCAGACCATAGGTAACATTCTTTTTCTACCATTTATGGAGTCTATTTTTAGTTGGAAACCAATGTTTTCTTCTCAATTCATGCATATTCTCATACAAAATTGCACTTGCTTTGAAATCTTTTTGTATTTATCAGCCCTGATTTTGTGTTTGCCTGATGTCTGATGGGTCAGCTCTTTTGTCAGCCCAGAAATTATATAGCCACGATTTTATTCAAATTCTACTTACAAATGAGATCCTATGCCACATAAAGTTTTTACAAAACTATGCAAAATCAGCCTGTTTTTAGTCTGATTAGCATTTGGCCACCTGGGTTGTACTCTTATCCCCAGATTTGGAACTTTTTTGCAACAGCCATGCTTATGTCTGGAATCAAATCTGAGATGCCTTCATTAAAATGCTGTGCGTTGCCTGCGGCCCTACGCAGGGGGGTCGCTCCCCCAAATTCCACAAAAGGAGCAAAAAAAAAAAAAAAAAAAAGGGTTTTTTGTTTCCCCCCCCACTTTTGCTGATTTTTTTTTGATAAAAAGGTCCAACATTTACTAAATGTTGACAGAAAGTTCCAATTTTTGGTGATAAAGTGTTCAAAAAGTCACAAAAGACCATTTTAGGGGGTTAGTCCCTTTTACCAAAAAAGTCCAGTTTTTCGAAAAAAGTCCACTTTTTCGAAGTCCCACACCCCCCAAAATAAAAATCCTTCGTACGGCCTGGTTGTCCTGCGTATGCAATCTGCACTTGACCTAGTAACAAGTATCCTGGACCAAATGCGTTAGCGCGATGGCCAATTCAGCAGAGTCAATTGTATTTTGCTGCCATGCACCTTGGCGCAAATACTTACGCGATCAGCAGGGCAATGCATCTCAGATTTTTGATTCCAAAGGAATGTGAAGTAATGCTGAGTGCATACTTGGTCCAAAATGAGATTTATCACTTTGTGGTGCAGGTGGCACAGGATTTTCCCGAACCTGACCCATCTAACACACTTTTTTCTTCTTTTTTCTGACACACTTATGAACTTTCGGAAACCTTAACAGAATAACCCGTTGCTTTATTCCGTGAAGGTTTTTCCGAATTCATAAGCTGTTGCAAAAAAGTGTGTCAGATGGGTCAGTTTACAGAATCCGGTGGCAACCTTTGTGCAATGCAGGATGAATATGTTACAAGGGGTTTCCTTTTCTTAATTTGGAAGTCATTTCACAGAATGGCAAAGGTAAGCCTGCAAAAGTATTTTTGTCATAAAGTATAGGGTTTTATGTGTTCATATAAGGCTAGGCGATCATTCTGTTTAGAGCAAAACTGAAAGTGGTCCAAAAGTGCGATAACAAGTAATCTCCTGCAGCACAGCAGGAATGGCTTATCTTCAAAGTCACTAGCATTGACTTGCTAAATCATACAAATCAAAAAAAATGCATCAACAATCAGATTTTTGCATGTATGTAATCAAGTAGCAAGTCGCCTAACATACCCAATTTAATAGACCAGCCAAGCAACCTAATACGGACCAAATCGGGTTTATGACTTACTGGTCTGTTCGGACACTTACTACAACACATAATTGAATGGACAATCGTAAGCTTGTGACACCTGCCGTTTTCTTCCTTTTCTGTACCTTCGACAGCTGGAAAAGGTAAC
This sequence comes from Ophioderma brevispina, assembly GCA_023653785.1. Taxonomy (NCBI): domain Eukaryota; kingdom Metazoa; phylum Echinodermata; class Ophiuroidea; order Amphilepidida; family Ophiodermatidae; genus Ophioderma; species Ophioderma brevispina. The sequence goes on from JAMKCH010013201.1 coordinate 7,914, forward strand.
TTATGAGAATTCTACATAACTTATCCTCACTTTGAAGCTATTCAGGCAAATTTCAATATTTGTTCAAATCACTGATAGTGATCTTTAAACTCTAAAAAAATCAAAGCATATGCTTCTAACTTGTCATCAATGTTTCTTGAGAAAATATTTTTTTTTCAAAGCAATCACATGTATCTTTTTAATCCCCTATGAAATTGATCACCTGTAAATTATTTGCATTTCAGATATCTCTAATGTCAAGCGTCGGCTGCTGGCCCAAGGAGACACTTCGGTGATCACCCTGACCCCTCCACCCATTGCCCAGGAAATTGAAATACGAGTGTACGACCTCGTGGACATGACGGAGATCAATCTTTCGTTGGGGGGGGGGGGGGGGGGGGGGTCACAAGGCTTTCCTCTCCCAGGATGAATTCAACTTTAATTTCCTTGATGTGTGTGACATGTAATGTGGGACCCAGTAAGCCTAAATGGTCTTAGTTCACACACAAAAAATCCCCCCCCCCCCCCTTGGCCAGTAAAGCCTTGTCTTGCCCCCCTGTAATGGTCATGAAGAAAAGCCTTGTTTTGCAAAGTAAGCACCTTAGCGGTACCTGAGCGTAGAGTCTGGCAGTTGGTCATTCATGGTAATTTCCCTTTATAAAATCGGATTCTGTTAATCCTGGTACACGCGCGTACGCACACACACCACACACCCAGCTGATGCAAGCGTACATGTTTCGTACTTCCACAATTAAAGCCCGAACTCAGGCATGAGTGACCTAGTCAGGCTGACCGCAACAGGTTTGCTCTTAGATTACACGTGGTCGTCAGGTGCCGCCGAAATAATACAGACTTCCTTGGAAAGAATATGCATTACGATGATGTTTTGGTCATTCGTTTCCCAGATTTTTAAAAAATTCAGATTACATGCATGTGTACATTCAAACAAGTAGATTTGTGGCTAATTTGTAGGAATAGATGTCGCACTCCGCGCCCGCCAAACAAAAAATCCCACAGAGGGCACAAGTCAATTTTTTTGCTGATTTTTCTTAATTGATACAAAAGTAAAAAAAAAAAATAGAGAAAAGTGCAAAGAAAAGTCCACTTCCTTGGTAATACCATTTTCAAAATGTCCCAAAAGATTAGGTCCACTTTTTTCCGAAAATGCCGAAAACGGTCACCCCATCTCGCCCCTATATAAATCCTGCAATGGCCATGGGTCCGTTCGCGAAACTCAGTGGTAAATCTATGTGCATACTTAGTCATGCCTGAGGCTGAAACCAAATTGTCCAAAGTACATAGTGAATAGTATGAAAAGGTCCGTTACGTAGGACATATCGTCGCCCACATCACCTCCTGTCTTATCTGACGACATTCCGTTTTCAGAAAATCACACCATTGAAATTCTAACCGGGAGATTTCCAAGGTTTGTTATAATGGTGAATTAACATCATTACACAGTTCTACTTTTTTTAATTTTTTGCATATGAAGAAAACATGCTTTAAGATTTAATTTTAAACCCTTGCAGAGTTTTGAAAAGTGAATTGTATTCCTGATTTAAAGCTACAAAGCATACTATCTGTAATGTGAAATCGGCAAAAAAGTTGTATTTATCACAATATGAGCTAAATCTTACAGCGTTATATTTCAATGCGTTTGATATAGATCTTCTATTGAAACACGCCATGTCGCGCACAAAGCAATAAGGACGCACAAGAATCTGTATGTGAAAAACGTAAACAGCTTGCTTATACGAACAACGTTCATTATACATTCACTAATTGAATTACGTGTAAATGAAAACATACACCTAAGGAAATCGCGAAAATGCAGATTTTGAGCTTTTTGAATCAAACATTCTTAATCTAATTCTCACATTAGGTGTTCTCTTTCAAGTATTGCTAAAACTTCTGGGGGGGTCAGGTAGAAGACATAACATTATAAGTACATATGCACAATAACTCAAAAGTAAAAAATGTTCAGATAAGACCGTATGTGATGTGGGCGCCGATATGACATTATTTAGTATATCATGTAGGTTTAGACACGAGCTTGGGGAACGGACCCCTGGGTGGCATTGAGATTTGATTGAAAAATTCTAGTTTCAACATGAAGAGTAAACTTTTTCAATAGTTTGTTTTTTGTATCTATCTGCGCGTGACTATTTCAGTTCTCTTTTATTTTGAAAGTACTACCCTGTTGTTGAGAGTCCTGCCTGTCCTATTTTCCAGGTCACTTATTTTTAAAATCTACACTTTCAGGGCGTCATGGTGCTAAAAACTTTTGAGTTCGAGCTATTATAGCAAGTGAATTTCCTTTTACTTTCGTCTCTGGACCGCCCTCTGCTGCCTTCTCCTCCAGCCCCGACTTACTTCCTTCGCGTGATGCGTCGTACTGTACCCCTTTCTCGTACTATTGGGGCGACGGACTATTGTGGAGTCGACTGTACTATTGTGGAGTCGACTGTACTATTGTGGAGCCGACGTACTATTGTGTGGAGCCGACTGTACTATTGTGGAGCCGACTGTACTAGTGTGGAGCCGACATCACTGTACTATTGTTGAGCCTCATCACTTGTACTACATGTGGAGTCCGCTGTACTAATTGTGGAAATCGACTGTACTATTGTGGAGTCCACTGTACTATTGTGAGCCGACTTGTACTATTGTGGAGCCGACTGTACCATTGTGGAGCCGACTGGTACTATTGTGGAGCCGACTGTACTATTGTGGAGCCGACTGTACCATTGTGGAGTCGACTGTACCATTGTGGGGTCGGCTGTACCATTGTGGAGTCGACTGTACCATTGTGGGGTCGGCTGTACCATTGTGGGGTCGGCTGTACCATTGTGGGGTCGGCTGTACCATTGTGGGGTCGGCTGTACCATTGTGGAGCCGACTGTACCATTGTGGAGCCGACTGTACTATTGTGGAGTTGACTGTACTATTGTGGAGTCCACTGTACTATTGTGGAGTCGGCTGTACTATTGTGGAGTCGGCTGTACATTGTGGAGTCGGCTGTACCATTGTGGAGTCGGCTGTACCATTGTGGAGTCGACTGTACCATTGTGGGGTCGGCTGTACCATTGTGGAGTCGGCTGTACTATTGTGGAGTCGGCTGTACTATTGTGGAGTCGGCTGTACTATTGTGGAGTCGGCTGTACTATTGTGGAGTCGGCTGTACTATTGTGGAGTCGGCTGTACCATTGTGGAGCCGACTGTACCATTGTGGAGTCGGCTGTACCATTGTGGAGTCGGCTGTTTCTGGGGTGGCGTCGGCTGTTTCTGATTGTGGAGTCGGTGTGTTATGATTGTGGAGTTGGTGTTTCTGATTGTGGAGTCGGCTTGTTTCCGATGTGAGAGTCGCTGTTTCTGATGGTGGAGAACTTGACTGTACTATTTGGAGTCGCTCTCTATTTAGGAGTCAAGAGTGAACAATCGGCAATCAAGACTCCATATAACGCTATATTACACTATTAATATGCAATCATGTTATTATTTTGCTTTCCTAGTGGTGCTGAGGATCGCCATGGTTACATACTGGGATCGCTATATGGAATTTACTTGCATAAAACTCCCCCTCAGACGTAAGGAACTCGGTGGCTTTCAAATAACGGGAGCCAGAGAGCTGATAACGGCGAGGAGACCCACTCCTTGAAGATATGGTACTCGAGGCTGAAAGCAGAGCAATCCCATGGTGCAATGTGCTGACTGCATCGGCTATGAATTGCAGAGATGTAATAGAAGATGGAAACTGCTAGAAAGTCTGTTATAAAACCTTTTTTTAGCTTTAAAATCATGTACTAAAATGTGGAGTTTATATTCCAGCCAAAAAAAATGTCAGCAACTCATATGTGAGTATGGATAATGTAATTGCAGTCATTTGAATGTGGTACTCTTTCTATTTTGTTTTTTTATAATAGACAAAATACCTTTGGTCAAACTAAAGTGTTAAGTCAAGTGCATGTCCTGACTTGTGGTGTATGAATTCATTTTGGTATATTTGCATATTTTGTAATTGCTGGAGCTTGTATGAGATAAATTTGACTCCTCCATGTTGAGTTTACTTAAAGTATAGATTAATGATATAGGTGATTATACCGCCTGTCATACAGCCTGAAACAAAATTGGTTTTAAATATGAACTTTTTCCAATAAGTCACTCTTACTTGGTATAATCTTAAAGAAAAAAGGACCAGGCGTTCCAATGGTGTTTGTTTAGCTTATTTACTTTTGTAAATCCAGAGAATAATCCAATTTAGTGCGCGATACCAAAATCGATGTTTGTGCCAATTATGCATGGGCAGAGTTGCTAAGCCCAGTTATGCCGTGCTGTTTGGAAGCTCACAAAAGATTGCAACTTGACAGAGAAACAAAAAACAGATTAAAGTAAAACAAACGAAGTCAGTTTATCGACACACGTTTCATAATCAACATAATCAGTCAATGATAAATATATTCTTTTCATACATAATACAGCAATACAAATATTCATTGCACGGCACTGAAATGGAAATTTGAATTTATTACAAAATTGGTGCTGTTAAATCATGCCAGAAGGATGTAATTGCAACCCAAAATAAACACTCCAAATCCAAAGAAATGGTTTAAAAATATTCCACGATCTTTTTGCATTTACTAATTGTTGAAGTCACAAAAATTTTGAATTGGGAAGCAAAGTATCAAAGTGGTGGTAGAATTTGCGTTTCATGATACTCAAGACCAAAAAACTCTCTCCCTAGGTTGCTGTACGGCCAGCTTACGTAATGGTTCCCTTCTAAGTTCAACAAACAACAGTATGTCGAATGTTATTAACTTTATCTTAAAGCCAGAAACTTTACGGGACATAACTTCCACCATTACGTAGCTGTTTTGTAGCTTTTTAGAGTTCTTATGAGTTAAAAGCAAATTTAGCACCATTTTTTGAAGGGCGCCCCCATTTTCAAACATTTTTGAGATTTGTGCACAGTTGTGTTGGGAATGACTAGTAAGCAATACCTGTGAACGATAAAGCTAATAAATGTGGGTTGCCTCAAAAGAAGAGCAATTTTGTATTAATATCGGGGATCCCCGAAATAATTCAATAATCTACCTGGAAACCCCGAATTTATATCCTTCCTGTGTGAAATTGAGCCATCTCACCAAAATAACCATTATATTTGATCCGTGTGACCCAGCAGAACAGCTGATCGATGAGTACGGATACGTAGATGCACAAATTCTATCTGGATGGGGCAGAATTTGGCGTTTCCAGGAGCCCGTGAATTATTATCGGGGCTCCACGCGAATAATTACAAAAATTCCGTCTTTTGTAGCAATACGCAATTTTGAGCTATACCGTTAGCAGGCATAGTTTACTGGCCAATTACAAACACAAACTATGCAGAAATCGGCAACAACTTTGAAAATGAGGGCGCCCTTCAAAAAAAATGTGCTAGATTGCTTTAATCCCTTTATAGCCTATAATATAGGCTATTGTCATCACGTAGCAACCTTAGAGGAAACCCAATCTTCTCTCATAAACTAGTCCCTCATGACTTGGTCCAATTCTTTTGAACCTGCAGGGATGCAAGTAATGACATTTCTTTGAAAGTTATGTTTTGGATTTTGAAAATTCTGACACGGTTGCTTTTTGGGGCAATTTGTCGTCCCTTTTGTGTTTTGGGCATTAAGTGTGTTGGTAGGTAAAGATTATGCTGAATTGTGTGTTGTCCTACAATGTAGATGCAGCTGTGTGAAAGCTGAAGCCAGCCTTATCAATGCTGGCACTATAGAGGCATTGCATTCCAGCCTAGTCTGATAACCACTTAGCAATAAATTTCATGCGTATCTAGGTAGATGATAGTTATGTTAATTTATTGCCCGAAGGGTAGTTGTGATTGTTTTTTCCCACCAATATCTTCTCCAGTGGTCCTAAAGTTTCCATGTGCCTTGTACCATGTGTACTTTGCACTCATTCCCAGTTGCCCTGAGATAGCGTAGTTTGCAAGTCTCATTCACTAATGCAATGTTCCCCCCATTTTCCAAAGCGCACTATAATAATAGTAATTTGCCTGAACTTTAACCTGCCACTGTGTTAACTTGAAACCAGCCCCAAATGCTCTCACTTCAACCAATCAATCAAGAAGGTCCTTATAACACCATCTACCTAAGAGAGCATGTTTAGCCCATCCCACAATGCATCAGTTTTTTTGGTACATTCACTCAATAATCCTGCATGATCCCGGCATTGTGATCCCACAAAAATCCCATTTTTTTATACATAAAACTCGACTTTTTCACCCCTTGCCTGCACACAAAACACTAGTACTTTTAAAATTTAATAATGAAAGGTTTTGTACTCCTTACACTTCTTTACACTGCCCTAAATTACCGACATATGTTTAGTACAGAACATTTTGGCACATTGCAATGTATTATGGGATTATTCAAAACACCCTCTGCTCCTATGACGCAAGGTTAATGCAACCACTGTTTATTTTTTTTATTTTTTTTATTTTTTTTATTTTTTTTACCTTTTTTATTTTTCTGAATGTTAAATTGTTTTGCTTTTCAATACTTTTTTATGGATGAAAGTGTTAAACCTAGTCTGGTATTAAGAATGGGGTAAAATTAGCCCAATTTGAAGGTCGATGGTTGAAATCGGTTGTAAATTAGTCAAGTTATATTGATTGTATTTTAGTAATTGTTGTATTAAGTTGACGCAGTTTACAGTACCTGTTGATCAACCACAATTCATAGTGTTGACAGTTAAAAAACACGGAGATTGTCCTTGGTCCAGTAAATTGCCACCACAGGTTGGACCAGGACTTCAGAAATAATTTAGTTCATTGATATATCACCATTTGCAAAGAGTGATTACTTCACAAATTTTAATAATGTAGTCTTAACATAATTATGACAATAACTGTTATTGAAAGTGACAACTACAGGTTAGTGGGGGGGGGGTTTCCAACACAAATGACATACCGGGCCTTGCCACAGACATCCGTCCCATTGTTAAGCCTTCTGGTATATCAATGACCCCTTTTTTCATGCCACTTTTGGTATAGCAATGGGTCGTTTTTCAAAATTTTCTGAAATTTGTTGGAAAATTGGCCCATTTTCTATCGAAGCCAAATTGTCCAAATTTTGCCTTAAAAATTTCAAAATTTTGCAGTGAAAATGGCAAATTTTGGGTTAATTTGGCCTAAAATTTTGCATCTTCTCTGGTATAGGCTATGGGTCCCTTTTTTGTCAAAAAGGTATAGCTTGGGTCCTACTCCAGAGTAGTTGGATGCACGTCCCTACCCAACCTATTGGGACCCCCCCTCCCCCGGGGGTTAGGTAAGGTAAAGGGAACAAAGAAGAGAATGAAGAAGTTATAAATTACTCTCCCTTAAAGTGTGTGTAAAAAGAATCACACACAGATTGACAAACTCCATGTATACAGGTCCACATGGAGCATGTCTTACGATTGAAATCTCGACGACTTAAAATATATACCAGCAAATATTTGCTGTTCCTTGGAAGTTGAAAAAGCAAAATACACAGTTTTCCATACAAAAATATTGATTTAAAGTCCCGCATTCAAATTTGCCATATATTTGTGGTTTCGGGAAGTTAAACAGTACAATTAATACACGTAAATGTCATAATTTAACTAGATTGGCTATTGATAGCCTATGTCACTTGAATTAATGCACTTGTCAATTTTCAATCCCGGCCTGGGGGTCCCGGGCGGGACTAGCGGTGACTTAGCCGGGAATGTACGTTTTGCTGTCGTGACACCCCCGCATTTGTCCCCGCTAAAGTAGCACAAAATCCCGGGTAGCGGGGATTACATTTTTTACATCCCCCGTTATGTCCCAGCCCCTACTAGCCGGTTCGGTGTGATAAATGCCGTAATCTCGGCCAATGGGGCGGGGACTGCTTTTTAAAACTCCTGTACAATCCCGGCTCGTCCCCGGCTAATGCGACAACAGGTTCTAGCTATATAAAATCATAATACATTTTGGATCACCGGAGTGTCAGAACCGAGCCGAAATTTCACACATCTAAAGGTATTATTTGAGAAAACAAACCCAGAAGTTATTGGTTTTTTAAAAAAATCCCATTAGGCCACAGCGACATCCGCCCACTAACATAGCACGAGTAATATCTAAAACCTTCATCATATCTGCCAACGAAACTTCGCCAAACAACAAGATCATCATGGTGACTGTCGTTTTGTCGGCCTACTTTGTGATAGTGACTTGCTAATATAACTTGAATATATTCCCCATGCCGGACTCTGTCAGTGGGTATCAATATATTGCCACCCTGTCAGGGGAGGCACTCAAGCATCTTTGTTGGAATGCATGATGGATTGCATATATGCCGCAGACCACAAGCGAAACATGACATAAACCACAGATATGTTCTGTAGTCTGCATCCACCATTTTTTGGCTCATTGAATCGTATTGACTACTTTCCTCGTTTTTTGGGAGGACTGGGGTGGGTTGCATCTTCTGACAAAATTCTGAACACAACAATCACTTATAGGCATAACCAACAAGTCTTCATGCTTATTCCTAAATTTGAGTTGAATTTTCCATGTCAGTTTCGTGAGAAACAAAGATTTTTGTGCAGTTTATTATTTTCATTAAACGTTGTAATACTACTGGTACCAAATTATGAGAAAAACAGTAGTTTGGGTAAATTTTTCAAATTAAAAGACATGTTAGTAAATATTTGATTTGAAAACATTGTGTTTCGCTTGAACAAAAAAAAAAGTTAACATTCCAAGATCTTATTGCCCAAGCAACCAAACCAAACCAAAAATTTAGGTGCAATTAAATAGATTTGTTATTTAAAATTTTTAGAGTATTGATCAATCTTCAATTCCCCTGTTCTCAAAATGTTAAACCCCAGGGCCGGGGACCTCAGCTCGGCGCGCCTTTGCAGTAAATTGAGCTGACATTACGCAGGAGCCTGGACAGGCTGTACTCTTGGCTGAACGGCGCGGCGGTTCAAAAAACTTGCAATGATCCCGATAAAATGGAAAATTTGAATGGGAATAACACTGCCAAAAACAAGTTCGGTAATCGCGATTACATTTAATTTTGATTTATATCGGAACATGCGGCAGTTCGAGAAGTATTTTGAGCTGACAGAATGTATTTCATGAGCATTTATTTGTTTCCATAGCGATTCAATATTTTCATTTTAATATTAAAATGCCCACGTTTTATGCAATGAAATGACAATATTCCTGGCATTAGCAAGCAATATCAAATAGCTTTAAATTAACTACGGTGATTTTATGAATAAATTGAATCAGACAAACTTCGTAGTATTTCTTGTGAATTCAGTTGTATTATTTTTTTTAAACATTTTCCTGTTGATTTTGATGTTTTCTGCAATTTTACCTCGAAAATATTGATCCTCGGCTTAGTTGATATCTCGGAACCGTTGCGACGACGTGGTGTGTGCTACTGGTATATTCTTGCCTTCAACGCCCATGGAAGAGAAATCGGACTGCAATGGTAAGCTATACTACAGATTTGCACGGAGGGCGCTACTGCTGCAATGGTAGCCTGGTTTTATATGGTGTGACACATGCCGATTAAGTCCCCGTTATGTCCGGTGGAGCCGGGAAAATTTTTTTACCTCCCGGGCTCAAGTCCAAGCTATCATCAATGATTGTCCCTGCAGGGCAGGGACAAGCTAACGTACATCCCGGCCAAGTCCTGGCTAACATCCCGGCTTGCGGGGCAACACTACTTTTGTGTACATGCCCGGCTATGTCCGGCAATCCCCGCTATGTCTCGGGACCCCCAGGGCCGGGTTTGAAATTGACAAGTGCATTAATGTCAAGTGAAAATTAATGTACAAAAAATACAAAAGCCCAGATTAATGTGGTATATTGTTGTGGAGTTCACATCATAATAATTCAATTACGTATGACAAGGAAGTAACCATTTACTATTGCAATGATTCAAGGCGCATGTATTATACAACACATCAAAATAAATTTTTGGCTGGTCATTCAGGTGTGAAATTATACTCTGGTGTGCATTATAAAGATGTAAACACACACCCGGCTTTAAAAAAAAATGTGGAAACGCCTCTTTTCTGAAAATTTTAAAGTGACACTTTTAATAGTAAACAAGTTGCGTAAGAGTGTAAGGTACGTTTCAGGTAATGCAGGGCCCCTTCAAATCAATTAAAGGTGAATTTTGTGCTCTAACACCTCATTTTGGTTAGGGGTCATGAGATTATCCCGAGAAAAGATTATTAATTCCAAATTAGGGTGATTTTGATGAGGGTTTTTTGATGTAGGAACAAATGTATATGGACAGTGCCCAGAGCCAAGGCACTGCATATAATTTCCGGCCTGTAACGACAAGAAACGAAAATACAAATGACCTAATTTCTTCAGAGTAGATCGGAATTTGTGAGTATGATTAGGCAACATGCTATACTTAGGCTAACGGTAGGTGATGTAAAAATCTCAACTCCTTTAGGTAAAGTCAAGGGGATGCGGCTGTGGATCGAAAAAGCCAGTTTTGAAGTGTTGCGTTCATTTGATTATGACTTTCAAAGAGATGTTATAAATAAATTACCGTTAAGAACCAAAAAGAAGATAACTTTTAAGTTAGCTTGGAAAAAGACTAGTTAAAAAACAATAAACTTTGGCCTAATAGAGAATTTTTATGTAAATTAAAACAATCGTGAAAACAAGATTAGTCATCATACAGGAACTATATAGTAATTATTACTGAAGTAGTATGAGGATATTCAAAGAGGGTTAATATATAAATATATCTAAAGGATCGTTGCTGGTTTGTTTGAATGGCATCATCTTATAGGCTACTGCATCAGTGATGCTCTGGTTGTTTTTTCTTTTTCTTTTTACAGGTTTGACCAAAAAACCTTAGAAACTTTCTCAGTAGGTGTTCTACAATGATCAAGTGCCCAAATTGGAGAAATTGTATCGTAAAAATAAATCTCCTCCTGTACATACATATAATAGAAAGGTCTATTTGATTGGTTACTTAGAGGTTAACTGTGTTTTATATCCTGGCAATGAGCCACTCAAAAATACTGTATGAAGGGTGGCGGACCTTGCTGGGGGGGGGGGGGGGGGGGGGGGAGGGGGGGAGATATCACAGCTGGATTACCCCAACATGTGTTTTGTGGTGAGGAGTTTTTCCTAACCTGACCCATCTGAAACCTGTGCTTTATTCGTGAAGGGGTTTTCCGAATCATACGTTGCGTCAGAAAAAAGTGTTTCAGATGGGTCAGGTTACGAACCTCCCGTGGTTTGGAGAAATGGGTTTTAAAGTATGTGCTGATGGAGTCCTGTTTCTGTGTTTCCATTATGTAGACACAACATGATGTAGCTGTGAACTTCATGTGTATACTCGGGGCCAGGAAAAATGCATATCTTCCCCTGGAATATTTTTTTGTGGTCGCTGCCTTATGCACTTGTCAAGTTCATCCCCGGCCCTGGGGTCCCGGGACCTAGTCTGGGCTATTGCTGGGGGACATAAGTCGGAGCCATGTTCCAAAAAAGTATTCGCCCCGCCAGCGGATGTTAGCACGGGACTTGGCCGTGAGTGTACTTTCTAGCTTGTCCCCGCCCTTCCGGGACAATCATTGATGAGAGCTGGGACTTAAGCAAAAAGATTTTAAGCAAAACTTTTTCCCGGCTCCGCCGGGACATAAATGGAGACTTTAACGCATGTTTTCACACCATAGTAAAAACCAGGCTACAGTGAGCAGTAATCGCCCGTCAAATCTGTATAATTCACGGCATTTTAATATAAGCTACCATTGCAGTCCGATCTCTTTCCTGTCGTAAAGTCAAGCCATACAAGTATCACCCACGCACAGTGTGTGACATTTTTCGGCTCGTTCTTTTTTTAAAAAAAACAGTCTAAACACCCCCTGCGATGCAAAATGTTGTGTGTTTATATAGCTAACCTGTTTGTCGCATAGCCATTACCGAGCGGTTATTGAACAGAGGTTTTTTTTAATAAAACTTACCCCGCCCTCATTGGCCGAGAATATACGGGGATTGTCCACAACCGAAGCCCGGCTATAGGGCGTGGCCATAGGCTTGGGACTTTACAAGAAAATGTAAGGCCCGGCTACCCGTATTTGCGTTGCTGACGTTAGCGTGAACAAGGCGGGGTTCTGACAAGAAAATGTACATTCCCCGGCTAAGTCACCCCTAGTCCCGAGACCCCCCTGGCCGGATTGAATTGACCAAGTGCATTAGTGTGTCACCTGCTATTAAGGCAGGAAGACACATAGGGATCACATTTGTCCAACTGTTGATGTCTGTTGTCATGTTGCTGTCTGTTGTTGTGTTGTTTAGTGTCGCCTGCCTTAAGGCAGGAGACACATAAGGACACTTTGTCCACTGTTGAGTCTGTTGTTGTTGTAGATGTCTGTTGTTGTCTGTTGTGAAAACGGGGTTAAACACATTATGCCTGTGTCCACATACATTGTGAGTTAACCAAAACATTCTTTCACAGGTGCAACTTGGGGCAATCCCCCATTTGTTTGTGAGGTTGAGCTTCATATTGGACCAAACTTGGGTCATATAGGTGCAACATGGGATCCTTTCTTTTTGTTTTATGAGGTCAAAGGTCACATACCAAGGTCAAAGGTCACATGAGGTCAAGTTGTATCCTAGGTGAAAATGTAAAATTGACTCATTTGAACTAAAAGTTGATTGAGTTCAATTGGAACCAAACTTGAATCAGTTGCAACATGGGATCCTCATTTGTTGATGAGGTTCAAGGTCAAGTGAGGTCGCATTTGTAAATCGGCGGAAAATGTATCCAATATGCATGTGTCTTATTGGATGGGCAGTCCAATATGTTTATCATAGGGATACTGGCCAGAAAACTGACCTCATCTGAAGTTGATGTTCAATTGAACCAAAATTGGTTATGGTGTTTTTACATGCAAACCCTTGTTTGTTATGCGGTCAAAGGTCAATATCAAGGTCAAAGGTCATGTGAGGCCTATCATTCACAAACCGCGACAGCAGGCGACACAAGCGGTACGAGGACCGATGTATTTTTAATAATTTCTTTGTCTGAAAAGTCAATATCCATCCAAATGGTCAAATTTCCTGGGAAGGAGCTTCCTTTTTCCCACCATGGCTTTATACTAGTTACATGGACCATTGACCCAGGTGGATATTAAAGCTTTTTATGCTGAGCAAATTATTGATCTAATTTGTGATTGATCGTCGCACCTTCAGACTATAGACTTCAATTCAGCAACCAAATTGATTATAATACTGTACAAACTCTGACACCTACATAACTCTTGTGCCTCTACCAAAAATAACATATGGGCATCTATTATGTACCTGTGTAAGAGACAAATTGCCATGTTGAATTTTCTGTTTCGAGTTAATATAATTCACCGTATAAATACAGAAAAGCAACAAAAGCCGTGTCCAGCAACAACCTGGAGACAAATCGCTATGTTGGATTTTCTTGTTGTTGATGTCTGTTGTTGTCTGTTGTGAAAAAGGGGTTAACATTTGCCTGTGTCCACATACATTGGTGGAGTTAAACCAAACTTCTGTCACAGGTTTTTTTTTTTTTTTTTTTTGGGGGGGGGGGGGGGGGGGGGGGGGGGGGGGGGGGGGGGAAGATACACAGCTAGATTACCCACAAAATGTGGTTTGTGGGGGAGTTTCCATAACCTGACCCATCTGAAACCTGTGCTTTATTCCGTGAAGGGTTTCCGAATTCATAAGTGCGTCAGAAAAAAGTGTGTCAGATGGGTCAGGTTACGGAAACTCCCGTGGTTTGGAGAAAGGGTTTTAAAAATGTATGTGCTGATGTAGTCACTACTTCTGTGTTTCCATTATGTAGACACAACATGATGTAGCTGTAGACTTCAGTGTGTATACTCGGGGCAGGAAAAAATGCATATTTCCCTGGAAGATTTTTGTGTCGCCTGCCTTAGTGTGTCACCTGCTTTAAGGCAGGAAGACACGTAGGGATCACTTTGTCCACTGTTGATGTCTGTTGTCCACTGTTGATGTCTGTTGTTGTTGTTGTTGTTGTGTCACCTGCTTTAAGGCAGGAAGACACGTAGGGATCACTTTGTCCACTGTTGATGTCTGTTGTCCACTGTTGATGTCCGTTGTTGTTGTTGTTGTTGTTGTTGTGTCGCCTGCCTTAAGGCAGGAAGACACATAGGGATCACTTTGTCCAATGTTGATGTCTGTTGTTGTTGTTGATGTCTGTTGTTGTCTGTTGTGAAAAAGGGGTTAACATTTGCCTGTGTCCACATACATTGGTGGAGTTAAACCAAACTTCTGTCACAGGTGCAACTTGGCATCCCCCATTTGTTGATGAGGTTGAAGTTCAATTGGAACCAAACTTGGGTCATAGGTGCAACATGGGATCCTTCATTTGTTGATGAGGTCAAAGGTCACATACCAAGGTCAAAGGTCACATGAGGTCAAGTTGTACAATAGGCTGAAAATGTAAAATTGACCTCATTTGAAAAGTTGAAGTTCAATTGGAACCAAACTTGCATCATAGGTGCAACATGGGATCCCTCATTTGTTGATGAGGTCAAAAGGTCATGTGAGGTCGCATTGTAAAATAGGCTGAAAATGTATCTAATATCATGTCTTATTGGATGGGCAGTCCAATATTTTTATCATAGTGGATACTGGCTGAAAATTGACCTCATCTGAAGTTGATGTTCAATTGGAACCAAACTTGGTTTATGGTGTTTACATGCAAACCCTTGTTTGTTTATGAGGTCAAAGGTCACATATCAAGGTCAAAGGTCACATATCAAGGTCAAAGGTCACATATCAAGGTCAAAGGTCATGTGAGCCCTATCATTCACAAACCGCGACAGCAGGCGACACAAGCGGTCCGAGGACCGATGTATTTTTAATAATTTCTTTGTCTGAAAAGTCAATATCCATCCAAATGGTCAAATTTCCTGGGAAGGAGCTTCCTTTTTCCTACCATGGCTTTATACTAGTTACATGGACCATTGACCCAGGTGGATATTAAAGCTTTTTATGCTGAGCAAATTATTGATCTAATTTGTGATTGCCCCCCTGCGGGTTCGGGGTTTAGAATTAGCCCGATGTGTTCCCCTGCATGTCGTAAAAGGCGACTAAATGGGGCCCCCTGCGGGTTCGGGGTTAAGAATTGGCCCGATGTGTTCCCCTGCATGTCGTAAAAGGCGACTAAAAGGGGCAACTCGTCTGTTATTTGAACAGACGGGTTGTATTTAAATTTAGGATTATATTATAAATGTGTAATGATTTAGACTGTGTAATTGTATTATTAAGATGTTCTGTTGTATTACTCGTTTAAGTACATGTAGCTTAAAATCAATTAACATGAAAAACATTTTTTTTTTTTTTTTTTTTTACAATAGGCTGAAAATGTAAAATTGACCTCATTTGAAAAGTTGAAGTTCAATTGGAACCAAACTTGCATCATAGGTGCAACATGGGATCCCTCATTTGTTGATGAGGTCAAAAGGTCATGTGAGGTCGCATTGTAAAATAGGCTGAAAATGTATCTAATATCATGTCTTATTGGATGGGCAGTCCAATATTTTTATCATAGTGGATACTGGCTGAAAATTGACCTCATCTGAAGTTGATGTTCAATTGGAACCAAACTTGGTTTATGGTGTTTACATGCAAACCCTTGTTTGTTTATGAGGTCAAAGGTCACATATCAAGGTCAAAGGTCATGTGAGGCCTATCATTCACAAACCGCGACAGCAGGCGACACAAGCGGTACGAGGACCGATGTATTTTTAATAATTTCTTTGTCTGAAAAGTCAATATCCATCCAAATGGTCAAATTTCCTGGGAAGGAGCTTCCTTTTTCCCACCATGGCTTTATACTAGTTACATGGACCATTGACCCAGGTGGATATTAAAGCTTTTTATGCTGAGCAAATTATTGATCTAATTTGTGATTGATCGTCGCACCTTCAGACTATAGACTTCAATTCAGCAACCAAATTGATTATAATACTGTACAAACTCTGACACCTACATAACTCTTGTGCCTCTACCAAAAATAACATATGGGCATCTATTATGTACCTGTGTAAGAGACAAATTGCCATGTTGAATTTTCTGTTTCGAGTTAATATAATTCACCGTATAAATACAGAAAAGCAACAAAAGCCGTGTCCAGCAACAACCTGGAGACAAATCGCTATGTTGGATTTTCTTGTTTGCATCAGTTAAATTCATGGTGGAAAATACAAATTTTATGCAGAAACAGAGAAAGGCAACAAGCCATGCCATTTAAAGGCATGACATTCTTTTCAGCATTAAAGAAAAACTGCAACAACCCCCATCAAAATGCCTAAAAGAGGGAATTTGCGATAAAAAGGAAGCTTGTTAAGTGTTCACCTTCGGAAAGCTTTTACGTTGTAACTTGTCTTATGGGACTGGTAATCAGAAAATGGCTGCATTGATCTTTAAAAATGGCGATCGATTGCAAATTTGATTGGTAAGCTTCTCGGGGAGAAAGCTGTATCATAAGAGTGCACTGGCTGGGTAGTTACAAGGACACCCTGATACTAAAAACCAAGTAGTACCACATATTCTAAAAGTACCTGGGTATTGTTTCTTGGTGCATGCAGTCTGCGAAAACTAATGAAGTGTGAAAATTTTAACTTTTTACCTGGCATCTTGGTGAGGAATCTGAATGTGTAATTAAATTTCTATTTGCTTGCCAAACCTTATTCCTGGGGAGGTGTACTTAAAAGACAAGATCATACATGGCCTAGGGGTGTGCCACCAATATGGGTCTAATTTTCAGGCTTCTGGTATATATGACCACTTTTGTTGTAAGTTTTTGATAGAGGTCGGTCACTTTTCAATATTTTCTTTAAAAAATTGTTTAGAGAATTAGGCTAATTTCTCAGTTCAATTTGGAGCCACGATATTCCATGTTTACTAAAATACTGGAAAATTTTAAGCAAATTAATGCTAAATCTGGCCTAAATTTATGCCTCTTAGGTATATAGCTATGAGTCCCATTTTTGGCAAAAAAAAAAATGGTAGAGATATGGATCCTACTTCTAGACTCACAGGCAAGTCCTTGACCAAACAAAACTTGAGACTACTGGGGGGCCTAAAATAAAGAAAATAAGTCAATGTTTATTGGGTAAAGTAATGTTTACAAATCAAGTCACCAGAATTTCCTGGCAAAGCAACCCAGAAAAAATATTTAAAGATTTGGCCCTCCATTTTGGCATGCATCACGTCATGTTGTATATTGGTTAAATCCTGGTAAAGATAATAAACATAATATTTAACATTTTTAATGGATGTTCACAAATATTTCCCAGATAAGATTAATAAACTATAAGGTTGTCAAAATTGATACTGAGCTGAGATGTGATTAATGTATGCCCCCAGCTTAGCTCTTATTCATCCTCATTATTAATCCATGGTTCCTAATACCAGGCTATACAAGGTTTTCATAGTTAAATAGTTAACTGTTGAATAATTAGTGAGCCATGAATATGTAGCACTCCTGTACTCTTCTGTAGGTAATGTCCATCTGAAAGTCCCTTCATTAAAAGCTGTGTCAACTGCACCAAATGCTTTGAATTATACCCACAAGGATCAGCTTACACTTTAAGTAAGCAGTGATAATGATGAGCATTAAGGTAGAAACAACCTCTTTAAGATGCTCCCTTTAAGACACTCCAAGTTGGCTGCTGTTTGGAGGAGAATCTACGAAGTGTGCCCAATCCATAGTTTAGAATTCAAAAAGCTACGTCGGGCGTTGTAAGCAATCTGAGCCGTGACATTTTCCGAGATTGGTGGTGGTGGTGTGATTGGGTTTTTTGCTTTTTGTCCTGGTTATTTTTCACCCGACTTTTTTGTCAGCTCGCTAGGCAGCATGCCGATCTGGGGCTTGATGTAAACAAACAAATTTGCATGGCGTTGTTAGAGTGTGATCGGTACAAAATAGGTGGGAGCGTGTGGTGGTTATTATCAGTTGAAATGAAAAACTGGCACTTATACAAGGGGGATATCTCTGTGGAAAGAATAGGCCTGCCAAAAACTAGGTCCTGGATTTACCTAGAAAGAGTTTAATGATGCCCCTCTTTAGGATGCAAAGTTTGATTTAAAGACGAGTTTAACTTTTTCAATTGGTCTAAAATGACTTGAACATTTTTCTAAAAATTTACTTAAAGACATATCAGTGATTTACCCGAAAGAGTCAAACTATAAAAATTTAAAGAAAGCTTAAGTGAAAGGTAAGTCTGTATAATTGAAGGAAGTTAATTTTTGCACTGAAAATTGAAAGAAAAGGAAGCAAACAACAGTGTTCAAAGATATTAATCCATTCAATTACCTGTTGTAGGAAATGTCCGAACGGGATTAATGACTAAAATGTCAAATTTTGTCTGATTAGATGCATTTTGGTCATTTTATTCACTTGTATGGTGTGTTAGGATACTTATCCTGTTACAGACAGCCAAAAATCTGAATTTTGATGATTTTGTCTCGCCTGAACTTTGTTCGGAAGAGACTTTAGTAATCACTTTTCTGTCGTCTGTCTGTCTGTGCTGTCCGTATGTCTGTCTGTCTGTGTCTGTCTGTCTGTCTGTCTGTCTGTCATGCTGTCTGGCTGCCTGACGTCCGTGTTCAGGGGCTTGTGTACGATTTATATGAAGTTCCGTAAGGGCTATGATGATGTAACTGGTGGGAAAGAAGCGGGTCCACGAGTTCTCGACCTGAGTAGATTTGGCGTAAAAAATATGCTAATTAAGTATAATTTGCAACTTAAACGAAAATTTCCCGCAAAGGGCTGTTTACACGTTTTCTGGAGTTTCCGTAAGGCGTATGATGATGTAACTTGGGGACGAGGAGCGGGCTGAGAGTCTCGAAATGAGTAGATTTCGGGCGTATTTCCGGGCAAAATTAAGTATGCAAATGAGCAAATTAATATGCAAAAAAACAGCGTAATTGCTATAATTTGAAACGGTCTTGGTACGGAAAATTCAGTCACTGCATGAAAGCTATCATGGTGACGCATCTTTTTTACAATTTGAGCGTGTGTGATACAAGCGGCTTAGGTATGCAAATGAGCTAATTAATTAAATATGCGTAATTACTGATCACTGTGGGTGGGGGGGGAAACCGTACATCGGATAGGCCCCAAAATTCCTTCGGCTGCATGAAAAATACTATGCCATGTCTTTTGGGTGAATCATAATTGGGGCAAAGTGCATGTGGGCCGATAAAGGGGATTTTTGATACAATTGATCTAATTAAATATGCATAATTGCTGTATCACTGAAAGGTACATTGGATATATGCAAAATTCCTTCGACTACATGAGGACTTCTAGGCCGTACATCTTTTGTATGAATCACATATTTGCGGTCAAAGTGCAAGGGATCAATTAAAGGGGCATTGTTTGAGCAATTGATCTAATTAATCTGCGTAAGTGCTGAGCGCATAAATGGTACATTGGATATGCCAAAATTCCTTCGTAATGAGATTACTATATAGTAACCTCTTTGTGTGAATAATAATTGTGGTCAAAATGCATGTGGCCATTAAAGGGGCATTCTTTGA
>JAMKCH010013202.1:0-37395 GCA_023653785.1 Ophioderma brevispina
CGTTTTCCGGCGGGAGAGCATGGATCGATTGGTACGATTAAAAGAAAACATTGGTTGGTCCTGGATCGATTTTTGCGCATAATATCAAAAACACCCCCCCCCCCCCCCCCCCCCCCCCCCCCCCCCCCCCCCCCCCCCCCCCTCCCCACTGTAACGAATCAACTGAAATTTGGAAATAGCATTTTCTTAAAGATATAGCGAAACATAACAAAATTGAATGTGCTATAGGATTACGAAATGCACCTAAACAAAGTGCTATTATAACAATAAATTAGATTTAAAAGTTGTGAATGACTGATCAAATAATATCACATCGTATACTAGACACCATGGAAGATAAAACCATTCCCTCAATATAAATGGTGTATCACATCAATCTTTCGCATATAGGTGTATGGTTATGTAGTCATCGGACTTGGGATATTAATTTTCCTGGGATCAAAAACTAAATTGGACGCGTCACTATATTGGCATCACGTGGCGCCTATGCATAACCACTGCATATGGGTACATACTAAGAGTGGACGAATTGGTGCTTGGGCGAATTGGGGACGAATTGGTACCTGGACAAATTGGGTGGGACGAGTGGTTGTGGACGAATTGGACTCAGATTCCATGACAGTCATACCAGTCAACAATTACAAAAATGTCTTGACATGAAACGTATTAAACAAATGTCATTGGATTGCAGTGATTGGCGATCGGTGGGGTCCCTGTGGGCCTAGCTCGACATAGGTATAAGCCCACAAAAAAAACCAAGTAATTAAAAAAAACTGCGCCGAGGTCGCAAATTCCTGAAAGTTTAAAAAATGCGAAAAACTACCAGCAAAAAAATGTGAGAATGCCATAACAAAATTTGGTTCGCATAGAATAAAGAAAATGATTTGCATCGATGTGTAGTCACCCCAAATCAATAGAGGGGCTATTTTCGATATTATTTGACTGTTTCAACGATTCCACGACAGCAGGCTTCGCTTTTGCCGGCAAAAATGAAAAAATTGCATGAATAAAATGCGTTGCCAGGGTTTTTTTTGCAAAAAAGTAGACGCATACTCACCCCCCCCCCCCCCCCCCCCCCCCCCCCCCCGATGTACATTATTATCCTGTGTAAAGCAAAACTTGCAATTAAATCCTTCAACATTTTGTCTTGTCAAGTTCTAAAAATAACAGTATAAATTTGAAAAAACGGTGTGGGTCGCCAGGCATAATTTTTAAAAGAAATAAGAACAACATTGAAAAAGCATGTAAAAGCGAAGGAAGATGGTTTTCCAGTTTGAAGTTGCACTTAATTACAGAAACCTGTAAAAAAACCTAACTGATAGTCGATGTTGATGTATGAGTATAAGATTGCATTAGAACCAATCACCTTGTTTTACAATGTGATTCCTCCATGACTTGGTATGTGACCTTTGACCTCATAACCCTAGGTCTACCAAAGGAAGTGGACCAACTTCCTATTTTTTTCAATTCGGAAGAATTTAGTATGTGCACAACCCCTTGAATTGGCAGCCTAACGGAATAAACTGCATGTTGAAGATGTGGTGCAGAATATGAAATTAATCCCCAATTTCCTGGTCGCATTTCATAATGGTCCTAAAACTATTACATGTAAAAATAACAAAAATTGTGCCTTTAATTCACAGAGTATTAACATTAAATCAATTACAATCTTAAACAGCTGTGAGAATGTAAGCAATTCAGGGGCTGATGCCTGGGTTCAATTCGTTAATGAACCCAGGTATACGCGCTGCGTATCAGTGTTATTTTTAGGTT
Source organism: Ophioderma brevispina (assembly GCA_023653785.1). Classification (NCBI taxonomy): domain Eukaryota; kingdom Metazoa; phylum Echinodermata; class Ophiuroidea; order Amphilepidida; family Ophiodermatidae; genus Ophioderma; species Ophioderma brevispina. The sequence continues at coordinate 1,774 of JAMKCH010013202.1, forward strand.
GAAGGGCTCGCGTCATGCCGCGTTTTGCTACGTTAGCGCGCGCCTCCAAAGTTGCGTCTCGTTGCGTATGATCGTGCGCTTCAAAACGGGTTGTTCGATTGTTGTCACTGGGTGGTGGCAGTCCTTTCTGTTGTATTAAAAGCCGTAAAACATCGCGAAATAGTTAAAGATGACCTTAATGATTAAGCTGGTACGAATGAGAATAAAGGTATGATTTTGGGTAACGTACTATCTTTACGACGAATTGAACCGCGCACCATATTTTTTGCGTGGAAGACTCGGCCTCTGGCCTTCATTCTTCCATTAAAAAGAATGGTAGCGCCTCTGGGTTCAATTCGTGCCGTAAAGAGGTACCGGTTCCCAAAATCATACATTTATTCTCTAATTCTGACCATAAAAGTACACATTTTTGACAACCTTATTAAATGCTGCCAAAGCAGGTAAGTACAACTTATTATACAGGGTGGGGTCAGGAAATGTACAGGGTGAAAACAAAAAAAAAAGTTAACCATTTTCTTGTCATGGTGAACTGTGTGGTTCCTTTTCTGATGATATATGTAGATAAATAAATACGGATTCAGAAAACGGATCGCTTGGGCCTTCAAAACGCAAGGAAGAAAAGAGTTCACAATACCTTCTGTTAACTAGACAGGTGGTCAAATTATGCTTATTCTGAAGTGTAAAATATGTGTATAAAAAAGACTTTCAACTATTTTAAGGCCAAATCTTCCTGGTCATTGGTAATGGAAGCAAGGTTGCTTTCAAAACAGATAGAACCCAACATTCTGGTGTACTTTTGGATTATACAGGGTGATCACGCAAATAAATTACCCTAGAGCAAATTGTGGTGCGCAAGTGTCTTAATGCTAAATGGAAGTTGAAGAAATAATAATCTTAGAAAAAACAGTGTAGCCAGAAAGTAAATAATGTAGGTCTCTTCTAAAACTGGTCAGCATTCCTTTGAAAAATAGGGTGAAAAAAATGGAAGGCTATCCTTCTGTAATTCTCACATTTAAAATAGGGTCCGGCATAGGTCTACACAGGTAAATTTTTGGATTATACACTGATGGATAAAGCATAATTTTGTACTACATTGTCATGCATTAAACACATTCACACTTCTAAAAATAGTTGCATACGGGGGCACAAAAAAAAGCATTTAATTTTGTGACTGATACGCATGCCGAAGATGGATTTAAATAAAACAAAAAAATGTCATGAAATACATCCACCCTTAGACAATTTGAACCACCGTCATTTGAACCACACTGTCTATCATATTCAATATTTCTGTGTTAAAACATGCACCAGTTTAAAATAACAAGTATCCAAGGTTGATAAACACAAGATAAGTCATGTTTACTATGTGACAACAAATAGATTTAGAATTAGGTCACAAAAAGATTTTTCCACCGTGATAATTTTACTCCCCTGTATAAATGATGGAGTGTTTCTTTGCACAGAATTTGCAAATCCTTAGGTATTCAACAATGCTTATGAAAAAGAACGATTCTGACCGTGAATACTTTTCAGGTACAAAGGTCAGGAAATTTGGTGTATTTTCAGTTTATTATGTGCAAGTCTATGGGTTGCTCCTCCACCGGCTCCACAATGACAGACTTGGACAATTTAAACGTAACTCGCTATATCCACTCACTGAAACAGGACTGTTGCATTTCAGAAGAGAAAAATGGCTAAAAAGACACCAAAGGTTTGTCATACATTCAGTAGTCTGAAATATTTTACTTTGAACATTAAATTCTGGGACAAGGGTAATATCTCCACCATATTGACCCCAGACCAATTTATGGAAAGTGACCATATACATACAGTACACACAATGCAGATAGGGGCAAAATTAACAATTTTAGGCAATGCATCTGATTTCAGTAGTTTTTGCTCTACATGAAAAAAGACTAGTTTGTGTACAGAGAATGTTTCAAGAAAACTGGAAAATACAAGTGTCATTGGCCATGGCGAATCAAAGGAAAAAATTGTTCATTTGATTACATACTTTGCCAAAAAGAAAAACCTTTGTCCCATAAATAATAATAAAGATTATAATTATAATTTGGGATATGGCCCAAGTGTAAAGGTTGCACATGCTCATGAAAAATGAAAAATTGTCATCTCAATTTCTTTCGAATTCAGTGATCAAGGACATACACTATGATAATTGACTCAAGCAAATAATGGCATTATTGATAAGTAAATCCACTAGGTAATCAAGGACAAAGCACGTCAGATTCCCCTTTCTTTTATTTGGAAACTGCAGAGCCCTTGTTACTTCCAGCATTTGAAAAGATGTCAGGCGTAATAGACTCGTTATCCCAGCCACAGTTTAGGGTAGAGGTCACATAGAAATCCCAAGTATTGCCATTGATTCCGTCGTGCTCCTGGATGATTTTGTGCAGTAGTGCAGGACGGAATCAATAGCAAAGGACCTCATTTGTATACTTGGGATTCATATGAAATGTCTACCAGTTTGGATTGAGCTGGCCTCATTCACGATCAAATATAAATTTGAGGTTCTACTGTGAGTTCAATTAATTGACTGTATATTTCATCATTTATTAAACAAAAGAAACTAATGTGACAAAAACTCATGGTGGATATGGTGCTTGGTAAGGCTGTGACCTAACATCTTTGGCAGAACCAAGATCCTAACTTATTGCTCTACTTATTTCTACTCAATTTACCAACCACATGGTATTAGAAAATACAAAAGGGGGTATAGCGACCTATGCTAACAACACCGATAAATGGAATAAAATGGGGTTACGCGGACAATTATTTTGTTTTTTTTTTGACAATGGTTTTGTTTCGCACCAAAGATGTGAGGTCACGTCTGCAAACAACTTATTTGTGATTTTTTGTCATTTCTTGTTCCTTTGGAAAAATGATGAAATATACGGTCAAAGTTAATTGAACGCACCGTTAGAAGGCTAAGGTGTATTTATTCGTGAAAGAGGACAAGTATATTGTTTGTTTGCATCATGAAAAAAAATAGTCAATCTTAATGGGTGATAGCACCGAAATCTGTTTCAACTGTATGGGGAATAACAAGGTCTGTACTTCCGATATAACAAAAAGTGACTTGAAGTGCTTTATCCTCTGCCATACGAGCGATTTACTGGATATCAACAGTGCTATTATTGCTCGAGTCACTGCAGATGATGTACATCTAGGTCATTGATATTTAAGAAAAGAAAATGGATGACATTTTATCATTCAATCAAATGGTGCAGCTTTTGCACTCAAATACCCCAGAGTTTGAAAGGTATAATTAGACAGTGTGGACTGCGCAGAAATCAGTTACTTCGGATATGCGTAACCAATGTGGGCACTTATGCAAGCATCTGTCTCTCTTGAATCCCATGGAGGATCACCCATAGGCTAATTCAGGATTTATACTTTCCTTATAATATCATAATGGGAATTTTGTTTTTAATTTGTACCAATGGAAAAGAATTCTAAGTGTATCTAAGGTGCGGGTTCTTGGTACCAAGTTTATAGGAATAAGAGAGTTTAATGAGATTGTGCATTTTAGCAGCAACAGCTGACAGATGTATTTTTCTTGCCAAAAGTGGTATTTTTGCATGGCTGCATCCTATCACTTCAGTACACTTCAGTCACATCTTAGTGTTGTATGGTCAACAAAACTTATACCTTGATATCATTTCCAAACATAAGCATGGCTGACATCCCTATCTCAGACTACTGGCTAGCTCAGTAAGATGACCTCACTATGAGTTGGTAAAATCTCAATTCCCTGGCACAGGTTCAGTAGCTTCATTCACCAATGTAGTTAGGAAAATACACCCAGTTTTTTTGGGTATGAATATGATACCCAGATCACACAAAGGTAATGTCATGTCAATAATGTACAAGAACCCACTGAACTGTGTCCTTCGTAGATGAGCTTATTGTAACTCATAGTGCCTCGACCCTGTGCAGAGCTAAAATGTAAAAAATCACATGGCCCATGAATAAGGCCTAAAAAAAAATGTTTGATTGCGACCGACCGACCCTATTTTACCGCCGACCTACATATTTTATTTTTTGTGTGCAAAAAAAAGTTTTAAAAACCACGAAAACAAATATTTTCATTATGTGAGGTTTTCCATCAGTTTTACTGATATATGGGTCATGAAAACGCTGGAAAATGCAAAAACAGAATTTAATGACGTCATACTTCGGTACTCTGAAGGCTTGATGCAGGAAATTAAAAATGACAAATAAAAAAGATTGTGTTACAGGAAAAAGTGAAGATTTGTTGCCAATTGTTTTTATTATGTGTGTCATATATTTTGTGTTGGTTTATGTGAACATTAAAAAAAAAAAACGACTACCCTATCGTATTTTTTTTTCTATGTTACGCACAATCAAAAACAATTTTTTTTTAGGCCTAAGGTGTAGTCCAGTGTTATGGAGCATTTGACCCTGGATAGAGTATGTGACGATTGATGGGTGAGTTATAGTTAAAAGCCCAAGCAAAAGATGAGTTAAAGAAAAGGTGCGTGGCAAGTTATATAGGAACTAGAAAAGCTAAAACATTCCTATTTGTATTGCTCCCAGGAATTTTACCCCAAAGTTTGTTCTCTCTGTGATACCCATTTGTCTGGTCTTTGAAAACAATTGTTAAACTTGTCTGTTTGTTGCATTTGATGAACTTCAATTAACATGTTAGAAACACTTTAGCTTAAGTGTCACAAAACTCATGTAGCCAGCTAGGTCGTTCCAAGAGGGCAGGTTCCCAGATTTAACCATTCCTGTTTGCATGCAAAAAGGACTCACTCTCAGGGGCAAAAGTGTGAAAAGGGCTGATTTAGCATGATACCCATTTATTTTCCTTGTTGATTTTCACTAAGATGTTACGAGGCACCCGTCCCGCAACCACGCCCTGCTAAACACATTAGCTGTTTGATATTAAATAAATACCCAACAACATGAACTAATAATTCAACAGAGTTTCAGTATCTTAAAAATTTGAACAAATTAAGTAACAGAAATGTTACTTACGTATTACATGTTACCTAAAACTACATCTTAAATAATATCCACACATGTATGCTAAAACTTTAGATTTATGCTTCAATCATTAATACCACAGTTGTGTTAAAAATGGATAGCAACATAATTTAAAAAAAAAAATAAACCCTAAACTGACTCCTTTCACTAAAATTGACCTTAAGTAGAAAAGGCAATCCCTTCCCCAAGTAACAAGATTTAATTTGATGTACGTAAACTGTCACTTCAAATAAAGAAAATAGAAAAGGCGCCCAATTGGGCACAAAATAGGTAAAAACTGCACCCCTAAGTTAAAAGCTTTAATTGGATGTACGTAAAACTCTCATTTCAAATAAAGAAAATAGAAAAAAATACCCAATTGGGCGCAAAATGTGTTAAACCTGAATCTACAATTTATAAGCTTAATTTATGTAGGTTACACCTTCCTGGTCATTCAAATAAAGAACATAGAAAAGCGCCCCTTTGGGTGCACAAAATGTAAAACTGATCGCAGGTTCAGCTTTTAATTTACTTTACCTAAACGTTGTCTTAAATACTCCACATTCCACACATGTATGGTAAAACCTTAGACTTATGCTTCCAGTCATTACCACAGATGTTTAAATATGATATTTAAAGCAACATAATTTTAAAAATTACAACCCTGAACTGACTCCCCTCTCACTGAAAATGACCTTAGGGAGAAAGGCAATCCCTTCCAATTATTGCCTTTCAATTCCACCATTCACCCTTTTATAACCTCTTTCTACCATAGTGTAACTCTAAACGTGTCCCTTTGATCGATTTACTTATAACTCTCGCTATTTGTTACTCACCTTTTATCTAATCCCTGCAATGGTTTAACCAACTCCCCCCTGAATGAAATATTACACTCAATTGACTTGAGCAACAGATTACTGTTGATAGGTGATTTAAATTGTGATCTACTATCTTCCACACCGCCACAACTGTTATACTCTTAACTCATTGATATATTGTAAAAGTTTTCATCTTATCAATTAAATCAATACTCCAACTAGAATTACAGAATCAAGTGCTACACTATTGACCTTATTTATTGTTTTCTAACTCAGAAAAAATATCTGTTCGGTGTTATTCATGTAGGCATTAGTGATCATTCAATGACTATGTATCTGGAGTAAAAACAAAAAATATAATATGTATATAATCAACTGATACTAATAAGCAATCTCATAAATATAAAATGTTTCGTTCCTATGCTAATTTGATGAGCAGTAGGCCTTTATTCAGGACTTAGACTAACAATTTGGAATGATATTCAATTCAGTGGTGATGTTAACACAGTGTGCAATTATTTTAAAACACTTTTGTGGATTTATCCATAAACAATGCTCCTCTAAAAAAAAGCAGCGTGTCGGAAAAAGTAGCAAAAACCTTTGTTAAATGATATATATTAAACTTTATGCGTGCTAGGGACAAAACTTAAATTATAGCATCTATTAAATCAAGCAATGATCCTATTCAGTGAAAGGAATTCCGTGCTGCTAGAATAAAGTGTAATGCTTTAATTTTGCAAAAGTAAAAAGATTTTATAATAAAGGTATTGCTGAAAATAAAAATAACATTAGAAACCTGGGAGCAACTTAGAATGTTTTCCTGCTAAACCTAAACATTCAATTATCAACTGTCCTGAATACAGATGATGGACCTGTAAATAATCCTAAAGATATTGCCACTGCACTAAACTCTTATTTTTTTTTAAATTTGGGTATGTTGGGTTATGGAATTCTTAAGGATAACTTTGTAATTCATTTTACGCTGATATGTATACTAATCAGACATTTAATTTTGTACATGTTTTACCTGTGATTATGTGTTTAAATATTTATTATCTCATACATAATAAGCTACAGGATGTGACTACATCCTTCCAGAATCTTAAAAATAGCTGCACCAGTTATCAAACCTATTGTAACATATTTGGTTCACTCTTTCACCAGTGCACTTTTTCATCCAAACATTGTTGGAAAGGGCCCGTGTAATATTCCAGTTTTTTTTTAAGACAGCAGACCCTGCAGATCCAGGCATTATAGGCCATATCATTCTTCCTGGGTATTTCTAAAGTTATTGAAGGTCTGTATTTGACCAATTCTACAAATACCTCAATGATAATAATTTAATTAGTATAATCAGTCAGGCTTTCGTCCATCATATTCAACCGCAACTGCACTTATTAATGTTACTTGAAAATTGGTAATAATGCAATTGATGAGGGTAAAATTATCAGTCTTTGTTATGCTAGATCTCAAGAAAGCCTTCGACACTGTAAATCATGAAATTCTCATTAAATAAACTTAAATTATATGGTGCTAGTAAATATGTACTTAATATTGGTTTTAACTTAATCTTAGAAATCGTCCTCAATCACAGGATTGATGGTATAATCCATCCAAAAGATTGTCAAATACTTTCCCCTGCGGTATGCCACAATGCTCAATAAATGGGCTCTTGGTTTCTTAAATTTATATTAAAATGGATAAAAAAAATATTGGCGTTTTCTTTTTTTGTTATCATTTGTATGCTGATAATACAGCTTTATACTATGCATCAAACTCTCTTGATGACATACTTGATGTCTAATAAGGATCGGGTTGATTCGCTTTCACACTGGTTAAAATCCAATAAACTTAGTTTTAAATAAAAAAATGTTATAAATCTGATTTTATGATCATAGGTTCTAACAAAGACTTAGTAACCGGTAATTCAATTCCTTTACCTAAACGCATTCATTAAATATGTTAATTAAGCCAAAGTAACACAAATGTAAATTCTTGGTGTCATCATAGATTAAAATTCTAACTTGGACTAGATATTGAGCATATACCGTAAGCAGGCCCTGAAAGGATTTACATGGTAAGAAATGTAACCGATTGCCATGTAACAGTCTTAAACCGTTTACATGGCTTTTGTGCTACCCATCTTGATTATTGTAACTAGATTTTTGGGGAAAATTGGCGGTCTCACTATTGCAAATCTTCTCCAAACACTTCAAAAGAGAGAGGCCGCTCGCATTATTTGTGGTGCAACATGGGGACACACCCAGTGCTGCTGTCTTAATGAACTTATTGGCTTCCACTTGCAAATAGGCAACATATAAAGTTCTTAATAAACTGGCACCACATTTCTGTCTTAATGATCTTTTTTCATTCATTAATAACAACTATAATTTTCGCAGAAGTAAATACAATATTCCATTCCTAAACCCAGAACTGATTATAAAAAACGCATATTTCTTACCGGTGTGCGCAATTGAATGGAACAAATTAGATTATGAATTACAGAGATCATCTTCTCTAAACATTTTTTAAATCTAAACTTAAAAATATTGCAACCTCTGGCTCTTATAAGCTCACTTTTTCAGCAATTTTAAACCATACTGCTTTTACATATGTACATGTACATTACCCAATTACACCATGCCAAGTTCACATTCACCTTGGTTTTAAACCACTGTTTTGTTTTATATATGTATATTTTTTTTGGCCTCACGGCCTAAGTGAAAAACAACCTCTGGGGTTTGATTGTGTTCCGTGAATAATAAAGCTTGTTGTTGATTGAAAACGGTGATTCTAAAGGTGCAACGAGAGATTTCACTGCCCTAAAAAAAAATTGAAGTACTGATTTTTTATCCCTGATGTAAAGCTTTCCATCAAAATATCCCCATTTGAAGGTTGAGCTGAAAATTGTTTTCTTTGGTACAAAATTTGGAATTTTTAATTTCGTATAGGAGCACATACAAAATTCAACATAGTTTACATGAATATGAGCAACGTCAAAATCACCTTTTAGACATTTCTGTATCCAAATACAGGGTAGAATCTATTGAGTGTCTTAATTATGGAATTACTATTATGCCCCAATCTCTGGGTGCCTAAAAAAAATCCTCGTTGCACCCTTTAAACCGTTGTGAAAAAAGCCCAATTTCAACATAGTAATATCGCCCCTGGATTGTTCCTTGTTTTTTTTCTTTAGAATAGGCCACGAGCGCTCTTATTTTGGGCTGATTACCAAAAATTATACGTATACTCCCGGACGTGGGAGACTACTGTGTTTAGCTATTAATTGTTGTTTCAATTTTTCGTTCATTTTGTGCTTTTTAGGGTCAAACAGGGCTGTAAAAAATGCAAAATTTCCGGGAATATGATCAAAATTTCCCGCTAAGATAGTAAAATTCCCCTCCAAGATTTCAAAATTTCCCTTTATTCTTTGTATTTCTTTATTTAAGGTCAAAATTTCCCTCCCTCCAATAGCAAAATTTCCCGGGAATGACAGTCCCTCCCCAATTCCTCACTTTTTCCAGGCATGGTCAACATATCACGGATGTAAGCATAAGCTGTGAACGTTTGTATTTTTAAAATCAAGCTAGTAGGGATGCTAAGACAATCACAGTTTTTTGCAAGGATTTTGTGTCATAGAGGACCGGTAGTATACAAATTCTTGATTTTGTGACACATATGGTGGACAGTGGATCCTCCCGGTTTTTGATTGAATGCTGCTCTTGGGCTATCGTAGCGGAAAAAAAGCCAGAGCAACTTTCGGGCTATGTTACGGCTGGGCATAATGATGGGTAGCCAAGATAGATGAATTAACTTTTTAAAGGAACTTCTACCGGGATGAACGTTTTTATTTGGGGGGGGGGGGGGGGGGGGGGGCGTACTCGCATCACGGTAGAAGCACTTCTGTATCCAATACCCTGTAGGGCAGTGTAAGACTAGGCTCAGCCTTCCAAGAAACAAGGTTTCGCAAATATTCGGAGCCAATAAAAATGGTTTCATATTAATTATCCTCGCTCGTAAAACAAGGCACACATTTACCAGAGAAGGTCTTTATCATAATAGATTGCATAAAATTCATAATTCTTGATGTACAAAATTCAGGGGAAATCTTTCCATATATATTATTTCCAAAACAGGGACGACAGCGGCAATACTACGCCATTACTCAACATGTGAAAGCAAATGGTAGATGTATAGTTTGTTTATTTCTAAGCCTTTTGTGCAATCACTGTCGATATTTGTATTATAAGGACATTAGCAACAACTTGGGTGAGTAATTTCATCTGAGTTGTATTGTGATTCCAGTAATCTGCTGCTAACATGTTTTAAGTACACTTTCATCAGCTTTAAATAGAGGCGCCATACGAAAACTCATTCCGATTAAAGAATGCGTCTGTTTTGCTCGTATATTGGGGTTGCATTGCGAACTATTATTACCAAAAATTTCCAAGTGTGAAAATTTCTAACTGAAATTGTTTTCATTGAAGATATTATTTAACTTAAAAATGAGGAGTCACTCTCATGGTCTGTCGTGCAAAAATTGGGCTCAAACCTTTGCCTCCTAAGAATAAATGCAGTTGTACTGCACTGGCAGTAAATGTAAAGTAATATATTAGCATGCTTGCCTAAAAAGTAGGGCTAGAAGGCTGATTTATAGTATGAATTTGGGGCTAGAAATGTTAAGAAGTGTTTTGTTCTGTGTTGCGATTCGGATACTTTTCCCAGAATGTGTGCAGCATGGACAACAGCCATTTTAAAATGGGCAACTGTTTCTTAGCTCTTAAAGGATATGTTGATTTGCTAATGCACAAACATTAAAAAAATATCAACATCATATTTTTGGTTACTCTGGCACGGATATGCAAACCATACCCCTAACCTGCAGTGGTTGGCTTGAAATTTGTGTTTTTAAAAAAAAAAAAAAAACTTTTTATCTGATTCTGTAATTCTATACGTGCGTATCAAAAGTCCTGACTTGAGCTCAAAAAGCCTTTTCCGGTGGATATCCCAGATTTTAAGCTTGATATTGTGCCCCATGATGAATAGTTCACCCAAACACAAACATTATTGTTCTTTGTTTATTCTGTACTGGTGTAAACCACAATCAGCTGTTTAGTGTAGATTTTAAGAAGCCATCGCTGTAGTCTATTTACGGGAGACGGGATGACAAATTTCCTCAAATACTTCATTTTTTTCACTATTTGGTGGTTTGTTTCTCTGTTAAAGCAGTTACATGCAATTGTACACACTTATCCCTGATTTATAAGTTTAAAAAATGAATTTCCACATTTTTTCGATTCATTATAGCTGCTAATCCCTTTAATTTCATCATAGAGGCGTAGCTTATTTTCTTATTCCATGCTTTGATATCAGGTATAAAAACACTTGTGAGTTCTGATCTGATTGGATTTGACAGTTAGTTGGTATAAAAGGAATCATATCCCTCACTATTGTATTTAGGAAAATACAGGCCTCTTAATTGGGAATTTATTTTAATGGTCATTTTCGGAAGCCATTTTAGACCCCGACTGCCAATCTCTTTGGCCACCACACAAAAACTATAAGGGATCCAGGGGTGGATCCAGTACTTGAAAACACAAAATTCCTGGTGGGGGATGAAAGGCTGAAACTTGTCCAAAATGGGCTGATTTTGCAAGATTTTGCAGAATTACCAGGAGGCCGCTGCCCCTCCTCCCCCTCCCTGGTATCCGCGCCGGATACTGACCTGAAACTTTGGATTTTTTCCTATGACTATCACCAAAGTACAAAAAAATCTGAGAGGGTTGTGCGGGAGGCCATTTGTTGAATTTGTTGAGGCAACGTAGTGCTACCTGCATTTTGTGCTCTTGGCCCACTAATTTTAACATTTTGAACCCCCTGAAATGTAATTTCCTATGTAGTAAAGAGTCAGTGGCCTCTTATTGGACTCCAATTTCAGCAATTTGGGGGTCCTATCACTATCCCAATACTTGGGGGATACAGTCGAGATGTACCATGACACAGATGGGCTGGTCTTTTCTTGATAATTTGTTTTAGGTCCGGCATCTGGCAGTCAGGATGAAAAGACCATGATCAAGATCAGTTTAAGGATGACGAGGCCATACAGAAGGAATGCCTGGAAGCGTTTGCCAGCAAGGACTAATCAATGGAAACAGGGAGTATTCAAGATCTCCAAAAGTTAGGTAATAATTGAAGCGTGATCGAAGCTCTCATAGACTAACGTTTATACAACGTATATTGAAAGCTATTGAAATCTATAGCTGACATTAAAAAATTCCGACCCTCATTTGATCCCCCTTTTCCTTCTTACCATACTCCTACGGAGATAACAATCGCCGGGACGGGACAAAAATATTTGTATTTAATTTGTAGTCCGTATTCAACAAGGAATGTATTTTAATTCTCCATTCTGTTTGGATATTTATTGTTTTCTCGCAATTTATTTTTTTATGTACTTGTTTTTCTAACATTAAACCTCTGATAATGTTGTGCTGATTATTATGCTTGAAAAATTAATGACAATAGATAATAAAATATGTTTAAATAAAATTTCACCTTTTAAATTCAATTTCTTTCAGGGGATGGCAGCCAAAAAATCCCTACTTTTAGACTGTTGCCAATGCCATTGGTTTAACACGTAAAGCGGCGGTGAAGGTCAGTAATATCAGCAATTCCGGTCAACAGGGACCATTTCACGACGGGCAACACAATTGTGGTTTAAAAGCGATGCGAAATATCAATAAAGTCTGCAAAGACAAGCGTGTGACCTCTTCATCAGCTGTAAAACTTCTCTGCGGGTACATTTAACACCGGGATCGAACAACAAAATGAGCATAAAAAATCCTTCGAAAAGTTCAGAATTTGACCGTTGTTTGGCTTTATTTTTTAAAGAAATACGCAGTACGTACCTGGATTTAAGAATATCCAGAACAAAGCTGTTAAGGTATACAGTTCAACTTAACTGAAAACTTTTTTCAACTAACACAACACCCAGTTCTCATCTCAACTCAGACTGGGATCATGCCCATACACTTCTGCAGTGGGAAATCATAGGTTGTAATTCTATTCCTATTGTATAATGTCTCATTAGAAACATCTCGACTGAAAAAAAAATCAAGAACATGAGAATCTTAATGCATTTTAAAACCTCAAAAATGCCACCAAATCAAAATATTACCGACGTTTTTGCAAATTTTCACTAAAGCGTGCCAAATTTGCACCGGGAAGAGAAATCACTTCAATTTTTGCTATCAAAAACACAAATTTTACAGTTTTAAAGGTATAAACCATTAGCACATAAACACTCCTCCCCCGTCACTGCTGAATAGAATGTGTTTTAATTCAATTTTAAAGGTGCTTGTTCCGATTTATTCTATATTGTTCTCTACTTGATATAAGAGCCTTGACCTTGCACATACCCCCCATCAAGTACCGTGGGAAAACAAACTTGCGGTTTTCATGTACCGCAATGCACATTGCAAAGCCTATTCATTACTGTAATATTGTGGTAACCACTAATTCGTCCGGTTTTTTTGTTAAAAATATATCTTGGAAATGAAATGGATTTGAGGGCTCAAATTTCAGGACGACAATGAGAAAAATACGGCCTTTTAATCTGATTATCAAAATCTATACTACTTCCGGGTAAATCAGGGGGTCCTAAACGATCGACACGCACCTTTAATACAACATGTATAATTTTAACATCGCTAAAATTTAGCCTTTCTCACCAAATAATCCCTAGCGTTATACGGAACCGTAAAATTTCTTGATTGCTGACCTTGCACTGGCTGGCAGGCTTCGAATTACAATTTTTGAATTACATGCACCGGTGATGTAACTTCAAAAATTACATGCACAATGTAAAAGGTACATGCACAGGCCAGCAATGTAAACATGGAATTGGTGCTACTGCTAACCTATCAAACTCTGGTACATTAGACTATTGAGATTGCTCAAATTTTATCATTTCAGCTTCAATGACTTTCTATGAAATCCAGCTTAAAATTGCATACATATGCATCACAAAGTTTAAATTTACTTGCACACATGCATGCAGGATACACAGTTACACATTGCACAGAGAGAAGCTACTGTGCATGTGTGCACCTGGTTAATTCAAAGCCTCCCGGCCAGACAATGTTGTTTGACCACATTATCACACTCGTTATGTACTGTATGGGCCATTCTTAAACAGCTGTGAAAATGAAGCAATTTCATTGACTGATGCCCGGTTCAATTCGACAATTGAATCCTGGTGGTACGTGTTGCGTATTGATGTTATTTTTAGGTTTTTGAAGCGCTTGTGTCATACCGCGCTTTGCTATGTTCACGTGCGCCTGCGAATGTTGTGTCTCATTGCGTATGAACGTTGTGTTCAAAGGCAAGGGTTGTTCGATTGTTTTGTCACTGGGTGGTGGCAGCTCCTTTCTTGTTGAAAGTATCGAGAATTGGGTTAAAGAGGACCTTAAATGATAAAGCTGTTAATGGCGCACTATTATTTTTGCGTGGAAAACTCGGCCTCTTACTTTCCACTTAAAATAATGGTATCGCCTTGGTTTCAATTTGTCGTACAGAGAGTACCGGCTCCAACATCATACCTTATTCTCTAATTTAGTACACATTTTGCTTCTAATATCCAAATGGCTGGACTGATTAACTCAAAATCTGTATCTGAGTTTTCGGTGATGTGATTCCAATGTGAGGGAGAGCCCAAGGCAATTATCTTGTTTTGCCCCATGTAATGTCAGAGTTGACCAACATACCCATCGCAATCATGTGCTTTATTCAGTTACCGAGCTTTATTCCGTCAGTGAGTTCGGTGGTCAATGACGTCACAGCTGGACCAAACAAGACATTCCCGAAACCTACATGAAAAATCGGACCATGAATGATCGGGTCACGACCTTTCTTAGCTTTTCTCTGAGTTATAAAAAGAAATGTGTGTTTTGACATGGCTATGATGCATGACTGCCTATCCACCTGCTTGCAATGCAATATGACTGCATTACTAGTCCACAGTAGTTCAGTCCGAGGTTTTGTGACAAGATATTCCCCTTTGGGTGGGGCGTATCTCTGGCTTGTCCAGGACCAAGCTTTCGTGTACCGAACTTACACTGTTATTAAGTACAGTGTTGGTGTTGCTGATTCACCTGTTAACAGTAGACTAACAGTGAAAGCCATAAACCAAATGCCATAGTATGAAAATTTAAACACATCATACACAACATTTGAGCAATTGCATTTCACGACATGACCAGTCTAGCCTTTGATGGTGCATGTGATGTGATTCTCATAGCATGCCCACCACAGCATCACAGCACATGTGCATGACAGTGCCATGGTGCTGCAGCAGCTCCCTGGCAACAGCATTACAATGCACCGGCACAGCAATCCTCTCCTGTCCAGGCTCCGGCTTTTATTTTCAGATTTTATAATCGTTTTGTAGCTTTATTTACGATGTTGAATATGAATTCAAATGTATAAATCCACAACATCACCGACTCGGCCTCGGACTCGGTGATGGGCAAAATCTTTGCGATGGGTGACGAGCTAATATACTTGTCCGATCTCTGTAACAAACATCCACTACGCTACTATAATCTTTTCCACGCATCACTGCTTGTGGTCTGGTGAAGAGAGGAAGGCAACGGCAAATTTGAAACTGTTTGAACTAAACTCCCCAAAATATTAAATTTCAAATTCTTTTTTACTAAAATTTCTTCATCCCACATCTTTTGTTGGATAGAAAAGTGCTCAAAATAGCGTTTTTCTAGCTATATGCCAAAATGTGTAGAGGTCTGTTTGGTAGATCAATGTAATTGGGTTTTGGCCAAGTGAAGTCGATTTTAGCGGATATTCGCATTGGTCTAACGTAGTATTTCGCAACCGCCTAAACCCAACTTCATAACAACTATTTAATGACCTACCGCCTTGTAAAAGCGAGAGTCTTGACGAAAAATCTGATTTTTTTTATATGTTTTCAGGGCTGGTTGGATTACGGCAACAAAAATTTTTTTGACCAAGTCTGTCTACTATTTGGCTAGGAAGTAGAAAGAATAAATACGACTTAAACCAGGGGGGCCGGGACACGATCTGCTGGATTTGGGCGTTGGGATTTCCAAACGGTAATTTATGGAATGCTTGCGTGCATTCTGTCCAAATTGACAAATGAAAGTGTATCTGAGCGCTTGCTTCTAGTTTCTACCTGCATCATATTATTCGCTAATTGGATTGGTATTAATAGGATAATATGCTGTATTTAGCCAATCAGAGGCATGGTAAATGTTTAAAGATAATTAAGGTTCTTACTAAAAAGATTATTGTTTTTTATCATTTAACTCATGTATCTTCAATCATATCACCAACATAGACTTTCATGGGGTCAATTTGTCAAAATACTGCACTTAACCTTGGCGTCATCCCCCTGGCAAGATGGCAGTCTGGCGCATGACCTCAGATGACCTTGACCTTGGTCCATGATCTTTGATATCATCCCTGTGTGAACTGTGATTGACAAAAATGGAGTGGTGTTTGCATTTATTTTCTGTAGGTATTTTCCAGTGTGCAGGAAAGGAATGCCAGAGCCGGTCGAGTGTTACTGTCTGAGAACTACACAGCGTTGCACAGACTGTTAACCTCTTTGCTGAGTGGCCATTTTACAGGTATTTTCAGAATTTCTCATTAAATTACACTCGTCCTGCTACACTAAATAGCTAGGTTGTGCTATCTTAGCTCATGTAGAATAAACAGATATGGCCAAATGTTGACCCTCTTTGTCAATGGTTTCCTTTTCTGATGTGTGTTTTCCCCAACCCTGCCAAACATGCACTTTTTGGATTCGTGGACGAATCGTTTCACAAATTCCTACAAACGGGTCGGGCTGCGGCTTGTAAAGACACATTTCCGGCTGGTAGACACATTTTCGTTATTTTAAGGTAATACCGCCTTGTCATGCTCGATGTGCTCAGCGAGCCAACCACTTCGAATGAAACCCAGGGAAACCCATAGCCATTTCATTAAAAAATGTTCAAAAACCTATTTGAGGATAATTAGCCAGAATGCCCCCCCTAAAACTAATCCATATATGGTGTGTTCTTACCAAATATGTTGTGTCTTAACCAAATATGGCGTGTTCTTTCTACGCAAAGTTGAACTATTCCCAAGTAGATTCAGATATCCATCGTTACTCCCCCTGAAAGTGCCTATACCTCGTGCAATTCAATCGGTTAGCATAAGAGGTGGTAATGTAAATCATTGGAAGATCCCGTGGTGTTTTTTTTATAGAAAATTTTTTTTAGGAATTCCTGATGTCCCACCCCCCCTAAATGACCCGCGTCATATGATGCTAAGTTCCTTGAAAATCAGTGGCATAGATGGTCATTGTAGCAAGTCCAACCAAGTGATTGCGCCTTTTTTGCGTAAAATAGCTAAACAATAGAATCGAAACACTAGGCTGAATCTGATGCAAAAAAATGGCGTCGTGTAGCCGAAGTGACGAACAAGGAATGCAATAACCCTTCTTTTTCCAGACCATTCTAGTGAAGCTATTGACGCCGGAGGCGATGTTAGAGGCAGTGATTTAGCATTTGAACCAAAAAAAAATCGCTGTGCGCTATATATAGCCCCCGTAGGAGCCGACTATAGCAAGATTCATTTTGAATCAGCGACAATCGTGGCTCGCATGCACTATGTGGGATTCTAATTTTATACGTTCATGGTTGTTGGCAAGCAACAAATTGGAGTTTGGACGTTTTCCATGAGTTCCGTAAGGGCTACTAGAGGATGTACGATTGTAAGAGAGAGGGGCGGGGTGGGTGGGGTGACATGTTGGTACCTCGTGTTGACCTTGTGTGACCTCATTTGACCTTGAGCCGGTCAAAATGTTTAACACCTTCTCCTTTCCCTTTTCCCGCAAGGCTTGTGTGCAAGTTTCTGGGTTCCGTAAGGCGTATAGGAGTACTGTGTGGAAGGAAGCGGTGTAAAAAAGAGTCTCGACCATGTTGATGTTGGGCATAGTTTTCGGTCAAAACTTACATATATCAAATCGAAGCTAATTAATATGCAAAAAGCAAGCGTAATTCGCTTGTTTATGTTTTAAATGGTACATCGGACATGGTAAA
Source organism: Ophioderma brevispina (assembly GCA_023653785.1). NCBI lineage: Eukaryota > Metazoa > Echinodermata > Ophiuroidea > Amphilepidida > Ophiodermatidae > Ophioderma > Ophioderma brevispina. The sequence continues at coordinate 19,724 of JAMKCH010013202.1, forward strand.
TTCCTGTTCACGTCCGCAAAAACCCCATTAAGGTGTGCATTTTTCTTGCCATGTTAAAAGCATTCCTGATACATGCGGCTTTAGGTATGCAAATGCGCCTAATTAAATATGCATAATTGCTGTATCGCATAAAAACGGTACACTCGGAATATGCAAAATTCCTTGATACATAAACAACTACTATATAAACCATACATCTGTGTGGAATCCATGGAGGGGGCAGGGTGTGGTGTTGGGGGCCTGTGGGGGGTAGTGGTGGGTGGGGGTGGTCATGGAAGGTGTGGATATGTGTGGTGTTGGCGGTGTGTGTGCGTCGGGGTGGGTGCGTGTGTAGGGGTCGGGTTGTGTTCGTCGGGGTGGGATCATGTGTTGTGACCATTGGTGACCCCATGTGAACCCTTGGTGACCCATGTGACCTTTGGTGACGCCCATGTGACCTTGGTGACCATCATGTTACACTCACGCTGACCAACTTGGGAGCCTCCACATGACCTTGTGTGACCTCATGTTACTTTTGTTGACCTCACATGACCTTTGAGACGCCATTCACCAATAAGTGTCGGGGAGGGGTCGGTGGGGTGCGACAGGGGGGCTGGACGTGTGTCAGGGAGGGGGGCTAAGGTAAGGGTGCGTTGGGCGCAAACTTGGGGTGACCCTCATGTCCACCTTTGTGGACCCTGTGGTGATCTTTGTGCCCTCATGTGCACCCTCACGTGACCTGGTGACCTCATGGTCACCCTTGGTGAACTCATGTCACCGCTTTGTGACCATCATGTCCCCGCTTCGAACCCCCATTCCGCCAACCCGCGACGGCAGATGACACTGTGGTCCAATGACCGCGACATCTTTTTTTTACTTGCATTTTTAATATTCAAATACAAATTTGGTCCGTAGTGATAATATCAATATTTTGCACCAAAAATATCACACACCCCTTTGAAAAATTATTATCCGTAGACAACATGCAGGCATCTATTAAAAATCACCCAAAATACCCATTTTTTTTTAAAATGGCGCACCTTGCATTGGGCCAAGGAAGTGTTAATCATAGCTCCCCATATGGGTCCATGGCAGTGTTAAAGGCATATAATTATCTATATCTATCTATATCTATATATATTATATATAATATATATATATATATATATATAATATATATCAAATACAAAAAATACAACTTAGCGGTGTAAATATATAGCCAGCTATCAATTTCATCACACATTTTATCATAGTTCTCATGGTTCCAAGGGCAGTTTCATTAATTTATCCTTTACCAACTACAATGAATAATACCAGACCAATTCCTCAAATAACAAAATTAAAGGACCATTCTTTAATTCATTGTATCATGTACCATTAGTATTCCCTTCAGGGTCCGCATCCCAAAACGGGCTGCAGAGTACCACCAATCACAACCCACCAAACCACAGGTGCCACGATTCCACACGGGCCGTGACCGCTCTTGTTTGAAGAGCACCCCAATTCTCTAAATTTGAGATTTTTGCACAGTGCACAATGCTCAAAAATGTGCGTATTTGACATAATAAGCGATTTTGTAACTAGAATCAGAATCCCCGATTGTAATTTAGCAATGGAGCTAGAAACACAAAATTTCTGTCTGTCCGTCCATTGAGAAACAGTGCCACCTCATGATATTAACCTCTAACTTGACTTGTCTGAACCAACTGAACAACTAATGGATGAGCATAGACACGTACATGGCGCTATTTCCTGCCTATTTCATATTGGAATGAGGTTTCCGATTCTTGGAGATTTTGGCCTGAAATCATGCTCCAGGAGCATATATTTTCAACTCATCTCATAGGGTCGCTATTCATTATTATGTGTGCGCTTTATTCCGTTAATGTTTATATTGAAGTATTACAAAAGAACGACTTCCTGCCGGCTCGGATTGCGTGGCGTGTGTCTGTGGGCGCTCGTCTTGTTATCTAAAGGTCGTGGGTTGGAATCCCACTCCAGGAACAAAATTTAGTTTATGATTTTATTTGTATTTTAGAGTTGGAGATTGGAATCATAAAAACATCAGAGTTGTGGATTGAAGTAGAAAAATATTGAATAGTTGCCTTATGAGATAATAAGACTGGTCATGGTCCTGGAGCATGATTTCGGGCCAGAATCTCCGACGTGCGAGGTTTCCAGCAACCACTGAATTATTATTGGGATACGATATTAATTATCGAATTACAAAATTCCTTCTTTTCTGATACACAGACAAAATCAAGCTTTATCATTCAAACTTTATAATTACCAAAGTAATTTGCAAAAATCTAAAAAAAATGTGGAAAATTGGGGACACTTTTTAAAAAATGTGCTGTTATTGCTTCAAAGCAATAAGAGTACATTTTTTAAGAATGTCCCCAATTTTCAAAATTTGATATTTTTGCAGTTATGTTGGTATTTGTCTAGGAAACTATACCTGTGAACGAGAATGCTATTTATCATAAAATAAGCGTTTTTGTAATTAGAATTGGGATCCCAGATTGTACTCAAAGAGACACTGGCACATTTGAAAAATAATGCACCCTCTAGATTTTTCAAATTGATATTTTTGCATGGTTGTAAAGCTTTTATATACATTACCCCTCACCTGAAATTATTAAGCCCAAATCAGCGCACTTATGGGCAAACAGAACGATTTTATAATTAATGTCGCCGGTGACATTAATTCAGCAGTTGACACGGAAATGGCTTGTAACACAAGAAACACACGCTATAGTTGATTCTCATAGCATGACAGTCTGTGACCTTTGTTGTTGGTCCCCCGCCAACTTTTGTTGGTGAAGGGGGCTATAGAAATGCTCCTCGTCCGTGCGTGTGTGTGTCCCACGCGATATCTTTGGATCTAAGCAAGTGTGGGGGTCCATCTTCGCAACATAGATGTTTCTCAAGTAACATTGGGCCTGGATCTGAAATGGGTCAGGTGTCAATGGCGTCAAAGGTCAAATATGGTCTCAAAAATAGGGTTAAATTGCGAAAAAACCTTGTAAAAACACGATATCTTTTTATCTGATGCAAGGTATGGGTGCCCATCTTCGCAACATAGATGTCACTCAAGTTAGGTGGTGGATGAGTTCGGAAGAGGGCATTTGCTTGGGTTCAAAGGTCAAATGCGTCAAAATGGGGCAAATATGTCACAAAAATGGGTTAAATTGCTACAACTTGTAAACAGATATCTTTTTATCTGAGCAAGTATGGGTTGTTATATGGCACCATAGATGTCACTCAAGTAGGAGGTGGATGAGTTCGGAGATGGGTCATGTGGCTTGGGTCAAAGGTCAAATGCGGTCAAAAATGGGTTAAATTGCTTTAAACCTTGTCAATTGTGGTAGGATGATGAAACTTGGTGGCTGAGGTCCATATTTGATGCCAAAAATTGTGAAGGTCATTTCAAGGTCATGTGGGGTCATTCAAGGTAAAATCACTAAACAAGTGGTAGGATGATGAAACTTGGTGGGTGCATTCAACTTAACATGGTTGTATGGCCATGAAACCTGGTGGGTATAGTCAGCATTTGAAGCATTTTTTCAAGGTCATTTCCAGATCATCTGGGGGTCATCTGAGGTCAAATCACTGTAAATGGTTGTATGGTCATGAAACTTAGTGGGTGTGGTCAACATTCAGTGCTGGGAATTTTCAAGGTCATTTCTAGGTCATCTGGGGGTCATCCAATGTCAAAGAAGGTCATATCACTACAAAAAGTCATGAAACTTTGTGGGTGTGGTCAACATTTAGTGCTGTAACTTGTGAAGGTCATTCAGGGTCATCCAAAGTCAAATCACTACAAATGGTTATATGGTCCTGAAACCTGGGGAGTATTCACCTTTGGATACCAAAAAAATTTCCAACATCATTTCAAGGCCATCAGGTCAAATCAGCGTAAGGTCAAATCACAAATGGATGCATGGCTATGAAACTTATAGGTGTTGTCAACATACAGAAATGAAAGTTGTGAACGTAATTTCGAGGTCAAATAACTACTAATGGTTGTACGGCCATGAAACTTGGTATCAATTATGTTGACTACAACCAAAATTTTTCGAAGTCATCTTGGGTCATCTAGAATAAAAGATATGCCAAATTGGTTTGACCCTCTTTGTGCAATGGTTTCCTTTTCTGATGGTTTTTCCCCCCCCTGCCAAACAGCACATTTTTGGATCCGTGGAAACGATCGTTCCACAAATTCCTACAAACGGGTCGGGCTACGGCTGGTAGACACATTTCTGCTGGTATACACATTTTCGTTAGTTTAAGTAAATACCCCGCCATTGTCAGGCTCGATGTTGGCTCCAGCGAGCCCAACATTCAATGAAACCCAGGAACCCATAGCGATTCATTAAAAAAATGTTCAAAAACATATTTGGAGTGATAATTGCCAGAATCCCCCATAATCCATATATGGTGTGTTCTTTACCAAAGATGGTTTTGTTCTTACCATATGGCGTTTTCCTTTTCTACGAAATTTTACTATTTCCAAAAATCAGATACTACACAAACATTCACCGTTACTCCCCCAAGAGCGCCTATACCTTCGTTGCCATTCCATCGGTTAGCATAGGAGGGTGTAATGTAAGTCAATGAAAGAGCGTGGTGTTTTTTTTTATAGAAATTTTTTAGAATTCCTGATGTCCAACCCCCCCCTAATGACCTCGTCATATATTGCTTAAGTTCCTTGAAAATCAGTGGCATATATGGGCATTGTAAGCAAGTCCAACAAGTGATTGCGCCTGTTTTGCGTCACATCGCTAAACATAGCATAGAAACACTAGGCTGAATTTGATGCAGAAAAAATGGCGTCGTGTTGCCGAAGTGACGAAAATGAAATGCAATAAACCGCTTTTTTTCAGAACCATCTATGAAAGCCTAGTGACGCCGGAGGCGATATTTAGAGTCAGTGATTTAGCATTTGGAACGCAAAATCGCTGTGGATATAAATTATGCCCCCGTAGGAGCCAGACAGCAAGGATTCAGTGTTGATATCATCGACATCATGGATCGCCTTCACTGATGTGGGAATTCTATTTTATAACGTTGTTCATGGTTGTGGGTCAGCAACAAATTTGGAGTTGGACGTTTGCCCTGAGTTCCGAAAGGGCTACGATGAATGTAACTTGGTAGAGAGGAGGGGCGGGGTGGGGTGGGGTGAACATGTTGGTGACCTCGTGTGCCTTGGTTGACTTCATGTCACCTTTGGCCGGTCAAAATGTTAACCCTTTCCCGAAGGCTTGTGTGCAATTATCTGGAGTTTCGTAAGTGCTTATAATGAAGTTACTAACTTGGTGGAAGGAAGCGGTTTAAAGAGTTCTCGACCTGATTAGATGTTGGGCATACTTCGGGCAATTACATCTATGCAAATGAGCAATTAATATGCAAAAATCAGCGTAATCGCTTTTATTTTGTTAAATGGTTACATCGGACATGTAAAATCCTCACTTCCGCAAAAACCCTTATGGTGTGCATCTTCTTGCCATTTTAAAGTTTCCGACCATCGGCTTAGGTACGCAAATGAGCTAATAATATGCATAATTGGCTGTATCGCTAAAACGGTACCACTCGGATATGCAAAATTCCCTTGATACATGAAAAAAACTACTATACCACATCTTGTGTGTGAAGCCTATGGAAGGGGGCCGGGTGGGGTGTGGGGGCCGGTGGGGGGTATTGGATGGGGTGGGGTGCGTCAGGGAAGGGTGGATATGTTGTTGGAGGTGGCGGGGGTGGGGTGCGTCGGGGTAGGGTGAGGTGCGTTGGGGAGGGGTCGGGGTGTGGTGCGTCGGGGTGGATCAAGGTGTGTGACCTGGTTACCCCTGTGACCTTGTACCACCTAATGTGACCTTGGTGACCCCATTTGACCTTGGTGAACTCATGTTACATCACGTGACCTTGGTGACCTCACATGGACCCTTGGTGACCTCAATGTGACCTTTGTGCCTCACATGACCTTTGGCCCATTTCACAAATAATGTCGGGGAGGGGTCTGGTTGGGGTGCGACAGGGAGGGGCGGGTGTGTCAGGGAGGGGGAGGTGGGTGAGTTGGAGCACGTTGGGGTGACCTCAATGTCACTTTGTGACCCTGTGTGATCTTGTGACCTCATGTGACCCCACTTTACTTGGTGACCTCATGTCACCTTGGTGAACTCATGTCCCCTTGGTGAACTCATGTCACCTTCGACCCCACACAACCGCGACGGCAGATGACACTAGTGGTCCAATGACGCGCGACATATTTTTTTTTTACTTGGCATTTTTAATTCCCAAATACAAAATTTGTCCTTAGTGGATAATATCATATATTTGACAACAAAATATCAACCATTTGATAAATTATTAATCCGTAACACATGCCAGCAGCTATTAAACAAACACCCAAAAACACCCAGTTTTTTAAAATGGCTGCCCTTGGGCCAATGAAGTGTTAATCATAGCTCCCATAAGGGTCCAGGGCAGTGGTTTAAAGGCATATATATATATATCTCTATATATATATCTATATCTCTATATATATAATAATATCTTTCTATATATATAATATCAAATACAAAAAATCAATTGCGGTGTAAAAATCATAAAGCCGCCTATCAATTTCAACACCATTTTAATCTAGTTTCCATGGGTCCAGGGCAGTAGTCATTATTTATCATTTACCAACTACATGAAACCAGACCATCCATCAATACCAATTAAAGACATTCTTTAATTCATGTATCAGTTTACCCAATTAGTCATTCCCTTCAGGTCCGCATCCCAACAACGGGCTGCACAGTACCACCAGTCACAAAACCCACCACACCAACAGGTGCCACGAATCCCCACGGGCGGTGACCCATCTTGTTTGAAGAGCACCCAATTCCTAAATTGAGATTTTTTTTTGCACAGTGTCCCAATGCCCTCAAAATGTGGCGTATGTGACAAATAAGCGCATTTTGTAACTAGAAATCAGAATCCCCGATTTTAATTTAGCATGGAGCTAAAAACACAAAAAGTTCTGTCCTGTCCGTCCATTGGAAAACAGTGGCCACCTCATGATGTAACCTCTAACTTGACTTTCTGAACCCACTGAACAACAATGGGATGAGCGTAGACACGTCATGGCGCTATTTTCCTGCCTTTTCATATTGAATGAGTTTTCGATTCTTGAGATTTTGGCCCGAAACATGCTCCATGAGCATATTTTCAACTCATCTTCATAGGGGCGCATTCATTATTATGTGTGCGCTTTAATCCGTTAATGTTTATATTGAAGTATTACCAAAAGAACGACTTCCTGCCGGCTCAGATTTGGGTGGCGTGTGTCTGTGGCGCTCGTCTTGTTATCTAAAGGTCGTGGGTTGGAATCCCACTCCCGGAACCAAAGATTTAGTTTAATGATTTTTATTTGTATTTTAAGAGTTGGGAGATTGGGAATCATAAAACATCAGAGTTTTGATTGAAGTAGAAATATTTGAATAGTTTGCCTTATAGATAATAAGACTGTTCATGGTCCTGGACATGCATTTCGGGCCAGAATCTCCGACGTGCGAGGTTCCAGCAACAATGAATTAATTGGGGCCTAACTATATTTAATTATCGAATTACAAATCTCCTCTGTCGTTTCTGATACACAGACAAAATCAAGCTTTATCATTCAAACTTATATTACCCATGCAATTTGCAAAAATCTAAAAAAATGTGAAAATTGGGGACACTTGTTTAAAATGTGCTGTTATTGCTTCAAAGCAATAAGAGTAACATGTTTTTAAGAATGCCCCAATTTTCAAAAATTTGATATTTTTTGCCTTATGTTTGGTATTTTCTAGGAAACTATACACCTGTTAACGAGAAGCTATTTATCATAATAAGCGATTTGAATTAAGAATTGGGATCCCAGATTGTCCTCAAGAGACACTGGCACATTTGAAAAATAATGCACCCTCTAGATTTTTCAAAATTGATATTTTTGGCAATGGTTGTAAAGCTTTTATTACATTACCCTCACCTGAAATTATTAAGCCAATCAGCGCACTTATGGCAACACGAAAAACGATTTTTTGTTTTTTTTGTTTTTGTTTTTAATAATTAATGTCGCCGGTTTGGGGGGGAATTAATTCAGCAGTTGACGCTGAAATGTCCCCCACTCTTGTAAACACAAGAAACACACGCTATAGTTGATTCTCATAGCATGAACAGTCTTGACCTTTGTTGTTGGTCCCCCGCCAACTTTTGTTGGCGAAGGGGGACATAGAAGCTCTTCGTCCTGCGTGTGTGTTTCCCCCGCGATATCTTTGGATCTAACAAGTGTGGGGGGCCTCTCCAACCTAATTTTCTCAGTCACATTGGCCTGATCTGATGGGCTGTGTCATGGGTCAAAGTTCAATACTGGTCACCAATAGGGTTAAATTGCTCCAAACCTTGTAAACCCGATATCTTTTTATCTGAGCAGTATGGGTGCCCATCTCGCACCCTAGATTTCACCAAGTCGGTGGTGGAATGAGTTCGGAGAGGTCATTTTGGGCTTGGGTCAAAGGTCAAATGCGGTCAAAAATGGTCCAAATATGGTCACAAATAGGGTTAAATTGCTTACACCTTGGAAACACGATATCTTTTTATCTGAGCAAGTAGTGTGCCCATCTGGCACCATAGATTGTAACTCACGTAGGAGGTGGATGAGTTCGGAATGGGTCCATGTGGCTTGGTCAGTCAAATGCGGTCAAAAATGGGGTTAAATTGCTTTAAACACCTTGTCAATTGTGGTAGGATGAATAACATATGGTGGCTGAGGTTCCATATTTGATACCAAAATTGAGGGGGGGGGGGGGGGGGTGAAGGTCATTTCAAGGTCATGGTGGGGTCATTCAAGGTCAATCACTAAACAAGTGGTAGGATGATGAAAACTTTGGGTGTGCATTAACTTTAACATGGTTGTAATGGCCCTGAAACCCTGGTGGGTATAGTTCAGCATTTAATTAAAGCATTTTTTCAAGGTCTTTCCAGATCATCTGGGGTTCATCTGAGGTCAAATCACTTTTAATGGTTGTATGGTCTTAACCTTGGTGGGTGTGGTCACCTTTCAGTGCTGGAAATTTTCAAGTCCTTTCTAGGTCATCTGGGGTCATCCAATGTCAAAGAAGGTCATATCACTACAAAAAGTCATGAAACTTTGTGGGTGTGGTCAACATTTAGTGCTGTAACTTGTGAAGGTCATTCAGGGTCATCCAAAGTCAAATCACTACAAATGGTTATATGGTCCTGAAACCTGGGGAGTATTCACCTTTGGATACCAAAAAAATTTCCAACATCATTTCAAGGCCATCAGGTCAAATCAGCGTAAGGTCAAATCACAAATGGATGCATGGCTATGAAACTTATAGGTGTTGTCAACATACAGAAATGAAAGTTGTGAACGTAATTTCGAGGTCAAATAACTACTAATGGTTGTACGGCCATGAAACTTGGTATCAATTATGTTGACTACAACCAAAATTTTTCGAAGTCATCTTGGGTCATCTAAGGTATTGCAACAGCTATGTCATGAGCCTCAGTAGTTTGAGAACCACTCATTTCTACCACAATCTTCCCTGTGATCCTAAAGTTATGTTACTTTTGCTCCTTTTACAACCGCAAGGGCCGGGGGACCTTTGTGGTTCGAGAACCGCCTTGTTTTAATATCAATGAGTACGAGTCTATGATATTCATGTAATAGAAACATGTGTTGATTAAAGTTACGGCAAACTTAAAAGTTAATCTACAAATTCCCTGGATGTCTTTAGCCTCTTATTAATGCCTCTATATGTTTTTGGGCATGTCATTTTTATGTGTAAATTATATCTCTATTCTTCCAATGGCCTAGACTACCATTTGCGACCAAATTGAAGACATATCATATTTTCTGAAAATGTGCCAGTGCCGCTTTAACGGCAGAGCTGGAAAAGCTAAGTTTATGTCCGTCCATGATGAAGTAGTGCTACCTCAAGAAAATGACCTCTAACTTGACTTGCTTGAACCAATAAAACAACTAATAGATGAGCGTAGACATGTACATGGTGCTATTTCCCGCCTATTTCATATTGGAAGGCAGTGTCCACAGCCGTTGAAATGATTATTATCAGAGAATCTCAATATTATTATTCTAAGGTTTAAAAAATTCGTTTGTTTGCGACACTAGACAATTGTGGAGCATTAACGTTCACAGGTTATAGTTTACTAGCCGGACCAATGCAACGTGTAAAAAAATTTGGGTTGCGCTCTGTTTGACATTTACAAAATGTTGCTTATTTTATTGTCTTTAAAGGCACTATCAGTGATTTGTTAATTTTATTATTTGTCATTAGGGGTTGAAATTTATTGAAAAGATTCATAAAATCAGGATTTCAAAATTATCATGGATTACTAAGATTATTGAACTAAGGTATAGGAGAAGATTTTGTAATGTAACTGAGACAGAGATAGCCATAGTAAATGCACGTAGCAGTTCCCCAAATTGCCATTTGGAAGTCCCCAATGCCCAAATCGAGCAGGTCGTGTCCTACCCCCTGCAAAGACTAATACCCTAACCAGTGGAATTTTTCTCAATAATAAGATCGTAAGTGCAATAGCTCCCATGTGATAAATCTTTGAGCTGTCATGTATTAGGATAACACTCTCTTCATCTTTCCTTAAGTCAGTGGCTCTGGAAATGTCTTCAGGTGACTCATCATTTCCTAAAGATCATTCAAGAGCCACTGACAAAAGACTTGGGATAATATTATGTTTGATGGGAATTTCTGACAAATGGCAGCTATTGCACTTACGACCTTCTTGTACTCACATAACAATTTTTGTTCTGATTATCTGTATATTGTGTGTCTTTACAGGCGGTTACCACCAACTGAAGTACAACAAATAATAGTGGAAAAAAGAAAACATCTCAAAGCATCATCATCAAGCACTTTGATCCAAAGAAAGAAGATTTCCATTGTTGTAGAAGAGGGAGGGGGAAGCCTGGTTCTGGTCCATGGTAGCACATGTGAAAATAAAAAATTTGTATTTAAGGAAGTTGTTTTCTTGTTGAACTGATGCCAACATAAAAACTTTCACTAAAAAGCTAAACAATGTACAGAACGGTCATTTGATCAACGTATCTCATATTTATGAGGAAATATGAAAAAAATCAAGGGAATTGGAGTTACTAGTTGTAAATGTATAAGGTTTAGTGGCAAAAATAAGCACTTGTGCATATGATGCAAAGGTGGTGTGTGTGCATGCAGGCCGGGGCGGTCTGTACATATATGTGTGTGTGCGTAATGTTAACCAAAGTGTTAATCTCTATTTTGCAAATCAAATGCTGTCTTCTACATTTTTGAGTAGTAGAGTATTTTGATGTTATGTGAAACTTGAGTGGTCTATTGCTGGGTTGCAGGATGATGTGGGGTGTTGTCTTGACAAAATTTGCAATATTTGCAAACCCACACAGTCTCCAAACGAACATTGATGAACAAAACAGTAATTGAATTTAAAATGGGATTCGTCAAACATTCAGTCAAAGGCTTGTTTAAATGTTCCAGTGCACCAGCCTGGTCTAACAAGCATCAGATTTGATTGTATTACGGCCAGATTGGTTAAAAATGGATTGATGATTAGTGCGAGTTGGAGAGATAGGGGGATTGGTGTGCTGGTTGATGATGGAGTTGTGTCAGAGAGTGTTAGCTGGAGGAGGGATGTTGGAGGAGTGGGCAGTGAGTGTGGTGGTCCCAATTTTAAAGGGAAAGTGGAGGATGCAAAGGAGTTGGGTGCATATAGGGGTGTGAAGTGGGTGGAGCATGCAAGTGAAAATTGTGGAGGGGTTCTAGAGATAGGATTCGGAAGATAGTGGAAGTGGATGAGATGCCAATTTGGGGTTTATGCCAGGGAAGGGAACGATTAATGCAGGTGGTTTATTTTTGAGGAGTTGTTGCAAGAGGAATATCGAGCTAAAGGGAAGAAGAGTTGTTTGTTTTGTAGACTAAAAGAAGCATTTGATAGGGTACTGAGAGGAAAGTATGGAAAGTGGGCGATGAGGAAAAGAGAGATACCAGAAGTAATAGTTAGAGCAGTGATGAGTTTGTAATGAAAGTGTTTATGAGGAGCCAAAACAAGAGTTAAGAGTGGGTATGATGAGTTTGAGGTGAAGGTGGGGGTGCATCAAGGTTCGTACTGTCGCCATTGATTTTTTGAAATTGTTATTGATGTAGTTCACGGAGAGTGCAAAAGAAGGTTTGTTGAGCGAGATGTTGTACGCGATATGACTTTGTTTTAATGTGTGAGACATTGGAGGGACGGAGGGAGGAAGGGGAAATGGAACAAGAAGGCTTTTGAGAGTAAGGGTCTGAAGGTAAAACCTTGGGAAGACAAAATGATGGTGAGTGGGGTGGAGAGGGAGATGCGTAGCGAAGTAAGGTAGACCCATGTGGTGTGGTGGGAAGAGAGTAAAAGCAAATTCAGTGTGGTGTGCGAAATGTGGGAGGAAAGGATCCATGGGAGATGCAAAGATGAGGAGAGTGACCCCTAGGTTGGCAAGAGATTTTGGGTGCAGAAGATGTGAGAAGGGAGCTGGAGGGATGGTGGAATAATCAGGAGGAAAGTTTTGTGATGAGGTGGAGTCAGTGAAGGAGTTCACATACCTAGGGGATAATTAAGGTTAGTGGGGGTGGGTGATGCGAGGTGGTTGACCTATATGAGGTAATGAGGTTGAGAGTTAGGGATGGGGGATTTTTTGTTGCCCGTGCCCCGCATCTCCTTTGCCGCTGCCCCGGCATGGTGTCCGATCCGCGTTGTGGTAAGATCCGTGATGCTGCCTTACCACTGCCTCATCCATATGTACCTTGTGTTTCGGTGTCTGAGCGAAAATGAGATGGGGATTCTGAGGAGGACAGAGAGAGCCCTGATGACAGAAGCGCGTGGTGGTGTGCCGTTTGCTTGCCAGGATACGACTGCGGATTTGATGCAGATTTTGGGTTTTGGAAAGGCGATGGAACGTTTGGCAAAGGCGATATGGACGTTGGTATGGGCTGTGTTGAGGAAGGATAACAAGCATGTGTTAGAAGGGCTTTGAGTTTCGAGGTGGGAGGTTTGAGGAGGCGGGAAAACGTTCAAGAAGACATGAAGAAAGCCGTGGATGAGGATAATGGAGGGTTGGTTGAGGATGGAGGAGGTCGTTGAAGATCGGGTGAGTGGAAGGAAGGATAAGTAAGGGCGGTTGCCTGGCGAATGTGAAGGTGAATCCGGCCACCCGTTGACGGGGATAAAAACTGGATTTAAAACTTGGTTTAGTAGTAGTATAGTAGTTATGCTAGTACCCCTCAGAACCAAGTAGTCACAATGTTTATGACCATGTTAATTTCCTTATTCCGTGTCGAACTCATGCTATTATACAGACAACCAGCATGGTTAGAAAGCAATGATTCCGCTAGGACATGGAGGGGCGCTTTCTATCAGCTTGCCGAGGATTATCCCGACTGCCTATGTTGCTAACTTCACCATTAGGTAATTTTTCACTGACTTGTGGACTGGTTATTTCACAAACATGGAATCCCTGTTTTATATCACAAAGATATTCGTAGTAGGAAAGTAGTATGGTTAACCCCCCAGGGCACTACCTGCCTATTTATTAGCATCTAAGCACATTTTGATTTGGTTAATTGGAGGGTACTAGCATGTAGGAACAAATCCAGATACTGTAAGATTGGTGGTCTGGTTTTACACAGATATGGAAGCCCTATTTTTGATTGGTTACTCAGAGGGCTATCTCACAGCTATTTGTCCCCATTTAAAATTTGTCTCTTTTACTTTAAAACAATTTTAAAGCATGGCGATGCAATTTTGACAACTGATAAGTAGGGCCTTACAAGAAACTAATCGGAAAATCCAATTCTTGGAATCTTTGCCATATAGCCTACAAAGGTTCATAATTTGAATGTTATAGTGCCCTGTAAAGGCCATTTCCCATAGAAAGACGTATCAAACTAAGCGTTTTAAGAAAATTGTCTTTTGCCTGCAATGAATTTCGTGTAAATTACACAGAATGTAGTTAGGGAGTAAGTACCCAAATCAGTTGTCAAAACTACGAATCTCACATCAGCGTTAAACACCACCCCCCAAAAACCCCACCAACACCCCCGGTGCTGGGTTATATTTTTTTTGTTTTATCTGGTTTTGGTCATAATAAATGAAGACGTCCGACAATCTGCAATCTCATGTTGGACCTGTAATGATAGCGGAGCGGCCGAGCCTTGAAAGTGCTCTAGTTTTCGAGTTACCCCTCCCCACCGACACAAAACACAACCCCTTTATTTGAGGATAAATATATAAGATTTAGAAAATGATGGTTGTGGTGAAATTTTGGTGCAGGGATGATTTCTATGCCGAAAATTGAAAGTTTGGGCTGCATTAAGAGAATTATTATTTTTTTTTATTTTTTTACGGTAAAAAGATTACAATCTTAATTTTTAATGGTACCTTTTTATTATTGGTATATAGGTTTTATACATTGCATCTAAGGGTTCATGTAAGACTAGTTGTGGTGACATGTGATCAAAAGAATGTTTTTTTAAGGAAAAAAAGTGATTTTGGGGCAAAATTCTAGACCCTTAATATTGATAAAAGACTCTATAATGTAAATGTCAAGAGATTGGATAGTATTTGCATATATTAAATTTTGTTTTTGCTAGAATTAATAACTTGTATTCTTAGTTTTTTGCTCAAAACGTGATTTTTTTTATTTTTGTACCCAAAAAACACACCCCTGCCACCAAAGTTTTTTGACCCCAACCATCAATTTTTAAATTATTTATACTTCTTTCGAATAGAAGTGGTTGCGTTTGTTGTACCGAGGGAGGGTTGTCGACAATTTTACAGTCCAAACAAACCGCTCCACTATTATCCATCAGGCAGATTGCTCATAGAGGTCTGCCCAAGGGGTTAAAGGTACTACTATCAGTTATTTACTGAAGCAGAAATCTAAAAGAAATCAACCCCAGTGGAAATAAACCTGCATGAAGGCTTGCTTGAAGGCTACCCAAACAAGTGGTCCGAATAATCAAATTTGAATCAATCAACTTGTCAGGAGCAGAAACGGAAGTGTTTGTGATCAACAGTTGTGTGGTTTATTTTTTGGAGGAGAAGATACTGTCCAGGTTTACAGATCTAGCTAACATAATGATTATTAGGCCACATGGGAACAAAATCTGCTGGTTTGTGCTTTAAATTGTAAGCATTGCAATAGCCCAATAATCGTGAAACATAAACTGTACTATAACTGGCTTGTCATCATTTCAATATGATTCCTTCTGAATTTTGGGTATCAAATCATTCATTCTTCAACATGGGACTGCTCTCTTTAATACAGTCCTCAGCTTTAAAAGGGCACTTTCGTGATCCACAACCTCGTCCCCCCCACCACCCGCCCTACCTCAAAAAGTTGAGATTTTTTATCATCTAAACCGGTAGCCTTATTAATCAACGTGTACCTAATCTTATGAGCAATTTGGTTTATCTGGTGAGAATCACCATTTTGTATTTTTTTTGTCCGTAAACGGACCGAAATTGCTCTATGGGAAACCCGAGGGAAATAAGCAATGCTCATAACACAAACTGCAAGATCGGGATCCACTCAATTTTGTGAATAAGCTTTTCTTCAAGGATATTCTATGAACATGACCAAAAACTAAGGATCTGAAATCATGATTGCAATCACCTTTAACAAATGCGCATAGCAAAAACATTCATGCTTATTTCTCATAATTTTCTAGCACAACCAAAATTCCCCTAATGTGTGTTCTTTTACGAACCCCAATTTTGTGATTTGGGTCATTTCTAAAGTCGGGTTATCGCATGTGCCAATGTTTAGGTCTTCCGAAAACAGAGTAACATCACAGACATGTTGTAATTTTATTTGAACTTATACATATGCTGTGTTTATCAAAGGAGAAGATTGGCAAAACGTCTCGACCGCGTTCCATAGATAGAATTTTTCTCTAAGGTGATGCAGACATCACTTACTAAGTTGCTGGAAGGCGGAGAAGAAGCCATGAATCAGCCCTGCCAGAATTCAGTGTAAGTAAGAGCTGTCCCTCGATCACGCCTCAGTTTTTTCGTCAACATTCCCTCCAAATTTTCCCCAGAATAGTTCTACATATTTGGAAAGTGCCTACGGAGAGCTTTTCTTCTCAAAATCGATACCGTTACCAAGGAAAAATTTTAAAGGCGGACTCAGACAGATTTTGAAATATCCTTAATTTTGAGTAGAATTAAAAAATCATCTAGAACCATCTTTATTCACAGTAATAAACAGTGGCCATAGGATACTCGGATCCGAAATTTTATAACAACGTTGTGAGTTTTCGATGTGACTTAGTTATTGCACACAGATTAGTATTTACAAGCATTATTGTACTGCAAAAAACATGATTTGTTGTGAAATTGAGTGCGCCCTCATCGGAATCTTCTGAGTAAGCTTTAAAAACAACACAAAATGATCAAATCCGTCACTGACGCAACGTTGTTGCAATGCAATTTTCAGTTAACCCGATAGTAGTACTATGTAATAAGAGTGTGCAGACTGCATGCTGCGAGTCAGCATACAAGAGGCGCGTTGCTAAGGAGCGGTTGTTCAAAATCACAGTCTCTACTGTGTACGCATGTAATTGTTCTGACAACCGTGCAAAATATAATTTGCTTCGGTTGTTGCTGTATGGCCTCTGTATGTCGGGACTGTCAAAGTTGCACAGGAGAGTTTGAGATTCAAAACTACTGACACTTTGAGTAAGTTTATTCTTGAATGATGGCCCGTGGCGCCCCTGTATGGCGGGACTGTCAAAGTTGCATGAGAGAGTTTGCTATTCAAAACTACGGAAACTTTTAGTAAGTTTATTTTTCAATGTTCCTTGCACGTGAGGACACTGGGGAGTTATGATAAATGTTAAAGAGACATGAGGACATTTCCAGAGAAAAGCGCCCTCAATTTGTTTCGAACCCAGGTTTTTTGCGTATTTGGAATGCTTACCAATGTATTAGATCACACCTGAAGTGAATGAGCCAAATACGCCGTCTTATGTAATAAGATGATGATTTAGTAATTTCTGTCGTGCACGACAGAAATTCAAAGCATGGTTTCCTATGGGGACGATTAGAATAGCAGGCAAGTTCAAAACAAAGGTTGCGGTTTTCATTCATGGTTGTTTGTCCAATAAACCTTTGAAACGTTCTCGGTAGGTAGTCTACAAGCGATCAAATGCAATTCGAGAGAAATTTGTATCCTAAAAAAAATCTCCTCCTGTCACTTTAAGTTACGGGGAAAAATGAAAACTAGGCCTACTTGCACTGGATATGATGGGAAATTGAGGAGTTATGGGTGTGAGAGAGAGAACGAGAATGAGAGAGAGTGAGAGATTAGAAGACGGTATGTTGGGAAAAGGGCGATGAGGGGTTATAAGAAAAAAATAGAACAAAACATTAAGCCTTAAGAATCTGACCCGATTTTTTTGGAGTCGCATCGAGGAGAATTCTACATCAACCTACATTAACTTATTCCATGTATATTTTATTGCTATAAGGCTCTGCCTGCTGTAATTGGTGCAAATATACCCTCATCAAAACAACAGCTTTTCCGAAAAAAAATGTACCGACGGAACATAATTCTCTGCTATAGCTACGCCTCTGCTCCG